>QVTF01002128.1:272500-284587 GCA_003573665.1 Oxygymnocypris stewartii | reverse complement strand
ACTCTATTCTATTCTACTCTATTCTATTCTATTCTACTCTTCTCTATTATATTCTACTCTACTCTATTATACTCTACTCTACTCGCCCCAGTGTTTCATGTGTAAATATTCAATTCATTTAATCTCACACATCGTCCCAGTTTTTGAAGTGGTTATGTGACTGTGGTTGTGTTGTGTATTAGTGCTGTTTAGTGTGTAATGCTGTGTGTGTTTGTGAATGAGAGTCCTGTGATACACTGCTTATAATGTTTGTGTGTGTGTGATTTACAGTTATGGATCTGCATCACATTTGTAAATCAAAGCTATGCTGTTTATTTCATGGATATTTACATCCAGAGCCTCCCTGACTCATGTGTTTTTCTGTGTACTTTAATTAATACAGTTGATGTGTGTTTATGTGCGGGAGAATAATCAGAGCGTTGCTTTCTTTGCTGAGGTTTAATCTTAAATAGACACACAGCAGTTCCTGAGCTCATCAGACACATTAAACCAACTCGTTTATATGCTAATCATTCCTAGGTGCAGTTCTATTACAATAATATTTGATTTGCATTTATGTATCTTGCAAGCGTTTCTATTTAAGCACTAACAATATATACAGAGTATGCACTCTATTCTATTTTTCTATTTTATTTTAAAATAAATAAATATAATAATAGAGCAATACATAAAGGAATATATTATAAAAACAATTAATTTGTAATTCAATTTAGTCATTCATTTATTTTTGTATTGATTTATTATCCTATTTATATATACCCATAAATATATATTTTTATATATTCATTTATTCATTTTTGGAGGAATATAATAGAACAAATTTACAGAATATAGTTTCATGACTTCATGAAATAAATACAATTAATTTTTATTTGTAATTAAATTAAATGTTACTTATTTTCCTTTATTTGTTATTTTCTGTAATGATTTTAACATTGTTTTTGTTACTTTTTAACCTTTTAAAAAATATTTATTGTTAGATGTATTAATTTACACATGTATTGCTATTTATTCCCATGATTTTTATTATATGAGATAAATAAATAAAAATATGTTTTGATAAAATGTGGTCATTAATAATTTTTGTATTACTTAATAGTCTATGGTTTATTATTTTTATATTGGTTTTAACTTTATTTTTATTTTTTATTATTGAATTCATTTGTATTTATTTATTTATTTGTATTTATTTATTTATGCCCATATGTTTTTATTTTATTTGCAGGTTTAGATTTAGTTTACTGTCTGCTGTGTTAATAAATACGTGATGAATAACTTGATAAAACAAGAATAATATTATTTATTTTAATTAAGTCATGAATTTGATTTTTTTACATTTCATTTTATTCAACTGTATTTATTGTTATATGTATTTATGGTAATTATTGTTTTGGCCATTTTGTAGCTGTAGTTTTATGGTGTAATGCGGTCATCTAGCGGCGCGTGTCAGTACTGCGTCTGATACGCGCGCGCTGCGTCAGCACTATATCTGCTGCGCTGGCACATTCACCTCGCTGTTAATCCTTTTAACGAGCAAAAACTCTGCAGTTATAACCCAGGAGCGAGACGTGACCTTGCTCTTCATCTTCAGATTCATGCGACGTGAGGTGTGTTTACAGGATTAACAAACGCACGCGTGTCCGCCCGCGCGCATATTCTTCACTGCGGAAGACTGACAGCACAACACCAGCAGGTGGCGCCGTTTAATACCATAACATATCGAGAAAAGAAATAGATATTACACATCATTATAAAAGCAGACTTGCATATACTTACGCGATTTAATGAATCTATGTAGATTTAAAAATAAATATTCATTAATATTGTTTTATTATATGTGAAAACTGTGAAAAAAATTCTACATATAGTAAAGAACATTCTGTGAAAATATTCAGATAAAGCGTGAACACAGGTGAGATGTGTGTGAGTCTTCAGATAAAGCGTGAGCACAGGTGAGATGTGTGTGAGTCTTCAGGAGTCTTCAGATAAAGCGTGAGCACAGGTGAGATGTGTGTGAGTCTTCAGGAGTCTTCAGATAAAGCGTGAGCACAGGTGAGATGTGTGTGAGTCTTCAGAGGTCTTCAGATAAAGCGTGAGCACAGGTGAGATGTGTGTGAGTCTTCAGGAGTCTTCAGATAAAGCGTGAGCACAGGTGAGATGTGTGTGAGTCTTCAGATAAAGCGTGAGCACAGGTGAGATGTGTGTGAGTCTTCAGGAGTCTTCAGATAAAGCGTGAGCACAGGTGAGATGTGTGTGAGTCTTCAGGAGTCTTCAGATAAAGCGTGAGCACAGGTGAGATGTGTGTGAGTCTTCAAATAAAGCGTGAGCACAGGTGAGATGTGTGTGAGTCTTCAGATAAAGCGTGAGCACAGGTGAGATGTGTGTGAGTCTTCAGATAAAGCGTGAGCACAGGTGAGATGTGTGTGAGTCTTCAGGAGTCTTCAGATAAAGCGTGAGCACAGGTGAGATGTGTGTGAGTCTTCAGATAAAGCGTGAGCACAGGTGAGATGTGTGTGAGTCTTCAGGAGTCTTCAGATAAAGCGTGAACACAGGTGAGATGTGTGTGAGTCTTCAGAGATCTTCAGATAAAGCGTGAGCACAGGTGAGATGTGTGTGAGTCTTCAGGAGTCTTCAGATAAAGCGTGAGCACAGGTGAGATGTGTGTGAGTCTTCAGGAGTCTTCAGATAAAGCGTGAGCACAGGTGAGATGTGTGGTCTCAGAGATCTTCAGAATAAAGCGTGAGCACAGGTGAGATGTGTGTGAGTCTTCAAATAAAGCGTGAGCACAGGTGAGATGTGTGTGAGTCTTCAGAGGTCTTCAGATAAAGCGTGAGCACAGGTGAAATGTGTGTGAGACTTCAGAGATCTTCAGATAAAGCGTGAGCACAGGTGAGATGTGTGTGAGTCTTCAGAGATCTTCAGATAAAGCGTGAGCACAGGTGAGATGTGTGTGAGTCTTCAGGAGTCTTCAGATAAAGCGTGAGCACAGGTGAGATGTGTGTGAGTCTTCAATAAAGCGTGAGCACAGGTGAGATGTGTGTGAGTCTTCAGAGGTCTTCAGATAAAGCGTGAGCACAGGTGAAATGTGTGTGAGTCTTCAAATAAAGCGTGAGCACAGGTGAGATGTGTGTGAGTCTTCAAATAAAGCGTGAGCACAGGTGAGATGTGTGTGAGTCTTCAGGAGTCTTCAGATAAAGCGTGAGCACAGGTGAGATGTGTGTGAGTCTTCAGAGGTCTTCAGATAAAGCGTGAGCACAGGTGAGATGTGTGTGAGTCTTCAGAGGTCTTCAGATAAAGCGTGAGCACAGGTGAGATGTGTGTGAGTCTTCAGGAGTCTTCAGATAAAGCGTGAGCACAGGTGAAATGTGTGTGAGTCTTCAGAGATCTTCAGATAAAGCGTGAGCACAGGTGAGATGTGTGTGAGTCTTCAGATAAAGCATGAGCACAGGTGAAATGTGTGTGAGACTTCAGAGATCTTCAGATAAAGCGTGAGCACAGGTGAGATGTGTGTGAGTCTTCAGAGGTCTTCAGATAAAGCGTGAGCACAGGTGAGATGTGTGTGAGTCTTCAGAGGTCTTCAGATAAAGCGTGAGCACAGGTGAGATGTGTGTGAGTCTTCAGGAGTCTTCAGAGAAGCGTTTCAAGCTAACATCTGTCATTAGCTCTGAGTTCCAGAATAGACCAGCTGCTAATTTTAGTCGGGTGTGAGAGGATTTAGTTTGCATTTCAAACAGCGTCAAGACGAACACATCAGCCTTTAAAGCCTCTGGTGTTTCATGTAAAGCCTCTCCGTAAATCTGCTCCTCTGTGATTTTATAATTATTTATCCTCAGAATGTGAAACCTTCAGGAACTGATTAGTCACTGTTACGACACTGACAGCAAAACCACAACCTATAAACGTACACCAAACCAAAATGCTATAAAATACTGTAATATATATATATATTGAAATGATAAAAAAAATTACATTTATGGAAGTAAAATATATGAGTTGCCTTCCTTCCAATGTAAATATATTACAACACTGTTCAAAACGTTTGCGGTGAATTTTTTTTTAATTAGCCCGATTGTTTTATTCATCAAGGATGCATTAATTTGATCAAAAGTGACAGTTATGACATATATAATGTTACAAAACATTTCTATTTCAAATAAATGCTGTTCTTTTTACATTTCTATTCATGAATCCTCAATCCTGGAGAAATTATGCTGAAAATTAAGCTTTAATAAATTAAGTTTCAAAATATATTAATGTAGAAAACAGATCTTGTCAGTGATCGTGAACACAACTCACCCTGCTGCTTTATTTATTCACCAAAACTAAAAACCTTATGTCTGGAGAAAGCATGAAACACTTGTGTGTCTGTAAACACCGAACACTCTCCAAAAATAATAAGAGGTGGCCTATATATAAAGATTTAATAATCGCTCTACAGCGGGGAAAATAAGTATTGAACACGTCACGTTTCCTCAATAAACATATTTCTAAAGATGCTGTTCACATGCAACTTTCTTCATGATGTCTGTAACAACCAAAATAATCCATACATGCAAATAGAAATGAAGTTGATTTAAGACGTTGTACAACAGCGTTTGTTGGTAATGCCAGCTTCAGGAGAAACTATCGCATGCATTGCTCGGGTGTGATATTATCTTGAGGGTTTTGTGGGTCTCTTCTGGCTGGCCGTTCTAGCAGCTTTATTCTCTTTCTCTGAAACCGGTCAGAGTTTGCTCGGCTGTGTTTGGATCCTCTTCATCATCATCC
The DNA here is from genome assembly GCA_003573665.1 of Oxygymnocypris stewartii. NCBI lineage: Eukaryota > Metazoa > Chordata > Actinopteri > Cypriniformes > Cyprinidae > Oxygymnocypris > Oxygymnocypris stewartii. The sequence continues at coordinate 279,820 of QVTF01002128.1, read as the reverse complement.
TGGTACCAGATGCTGGGACAGGGTCTTTCCAATCACTGATAGATTTCAGCTGCACCTCCCTTTCTTCATGTGTTCAATACTTTTTCCCGGCCTCATTCCATTTTATTACACATTTACATTTATGCATTTAGCAGACGCTTTTATCCAAAGCGACTTACAGTGCATTCAGGCTATACATTTATCAGTATGTGTATTCTCTGGGATTTGAACCCACAACCTTTTGCGCTGCTGACACAATGCTCTACCACTGAGCCACAGGAACACATAACTTAATTTCTGAACTTATTTGTTTTATTTGTATGTATCTATACAAATATATATTTATATTTGCAAAGTAATTTTTATTTACTTATGCCTTTTATTGAGATAGGACAGTAGAGAGATGGCATGAAAGGTATGGCGTGGAGAGCAGGATCGGCAAAGGACCTCGAGATGGAAATCGAATTTGGGTCAACGCACTAACCAGGGCTGTGTTTCCCAAAAGCATCATAAGCTTAAGTAGGCTACATCATAGACCATTGAAACCAATGGAGCTGCGATCAACTACAAGCAGGCTTACAGTGCTTTTGGGAAACACAGCCCAGGAGGCTATTTGCGCCGATGGTCAGTGTCGGGGAAAGTTACTTTTAAAATGAATGCGTTACAATATTGCGTTATTCCCTAAAAAAGTAACTAATTACGTTACTTAGTTACTTTTTATGGAAAGTAATGCGTTACGTTAGTGTTACTTTTGTGTTACTTTTTAAATGTGAGCAGGACCTGAGTGTTTGTTTTTAACACAATAAGTTATATTTATAGCAAATATAAAAGCCTTTCACACCAAAAAGTGTAATAAATAAACCTCAGACTGAAGGACGAGTAAATCACGTCTGTACAGAAGAAGAAGTTCAACACTCTTCAGCAATAAAACACAATGTTAGTTTATCTAAAGTCATTTTTATTATTAGTATGGTCATGTAATGTAAATGTAAATGTAGTATGGTTGAACTGGATCATTAAAGATCAGCAGCAAACACATCGGTTAATAAAATGAGATTAGATACATTTGTGTTGTTTAACATATTTAATTATTGCAGGTTTGCTTCATATTTTGAGTTTGCATTTCACTGTTTTAAATCATTTTGATGAATACTGAATAAGTGAGTATAATTTGATAATTCGAGTGATAATTTTGATGAAGACTGAACATTGTTTTTGTGAGTGGGATGAATTAATACACATTCATATTTAGTCTAGAACCACAGTAAGATCATGTTCACACGGCACACTGTCAGTCAATTAATGGGGAAAAAGGTAACTGGCTTTACTTTGTTGAAAAATTAACTCAGATTTTTTCTTGTAAATTAAAAATAATACGATGCTTTACTAGTTACTTGAAAAAGTAATATTATGACATAACTCGCGTTACTTGTAATGCGTTACCCCCCCAACACTGCCGATGGTGTAATTATCTTTACAGTTACCGTCAGTCTTTCAAATTCTATGAGAATAAGTGAAGTGCACACTACAGCTATCAAGATAATGACACCGCTTTCTCACTTTCAGAAAGTTTTGATTATACAGCAGTTGAATACATTCAGTATATTATACTGACAGCCAATCAGAATCAACCCCAGTTTAAAGTGCTCAGACATTTTAAAGGGATAGTTCACCCAAAAATGAAAATTGGATGTTTATCTCAAGGGCATCCGAGATATAGGAGACTTCGTTTCTTCAGTAGAACACAAACGAGGGTTTCTAACTCAAACCGCAGAGAAACTATATTGCTGGAATAACATAAAGAACGATTTTGCAGTTGAAGAACGATAAAAAAAACGATAATCAAAATACACCCTGCTTTAAAGAGATCACGCATTTAAAGTGGTAGACGTTAAAAATGCCTCCGAAACGTTTGTCCGTCATAAATTCAGATCAAGTTCGATTTTCTCTATTTTAAAAATATACGGACAGCCAATCAAATCGCACCCTGCATTTAAAGAGGCAGAAGACAATAAACAGAATAAACAGAACGTTATCTTCTTGATGTAAACAAACCTTTACTATGAAAAATAAAAAGATAACATTTAAAAAAAAACATCTAGTTCAATGAGAATAAGTGAAGTTCACACCACAACTATGATTGATGATAATGAGAGGATTTAGAAGAGAAAAACACGCTGTAAAAGCTGGCAAAAAACATCAAACTGTCCTAATATTGAACTTTATTTGCCTTCTATAACTTTCGGCCAGCAGCACTATAGATTATGAGGATTGGGAACAGATTCTGTGCTAATGGTGTATTTGTGCTGATGGCAGAAGAAACACTGAAACCAGACCAGGGTTTAATCTTCTTTTTATTATTATTATTATTTTTAAATGACATTTTCCTCCTGTGGCAGGTTTAATGCTTTATTCGGAACTCTTTACATAATGAACGTGTTCAGAATTAAGGTGCAAACATCAGCAAACACAAAATAACTTCCCGCGTCAGCAGAAGATCATTTCAGCGTGACGATAATCAGAACATCTTCTATGACATCTTTAGTGGTGCGGTTCGTGACCTTTCGTTTTCCCTGACCCTGACCTTTGACCCCTCTTGTTGATGCCACTAATGGAAGACTTCTCATAAACCCAGCCGACAGATGATTGGCCTTTACGTTGATGGGTCTGACCAACGAACAGGTCGATCACATTTAAAGGGAAAGGAACCTGGACTCCAGTAACCAATCAGAAACATACAGAGCTGAATCAGGGGACTTGGCTGTGTTCAACATGTCATCCCAGCACACTAATCTCACTATTTCTGCAGTATATAGAACGCATACTGCGCACATGTGCTTATGCCTGGAGGAGCATTTACCTAAAGCGGCTTATTTATACAATACAGATCGTTTCAAAGCAGCTTCACAGTAACAAACAAGAAAATAACATTGTTAAAGTCCTCCTATTATGGGTTATGAAAGGTTCATATTTTGGTTTTGGGAGTCCCCTACAACACGTTGACATGCATGCAAGGTCACTTTCATTGTCTTATAATATGCATTTATTTTTTACCTTTCTTGCTCAACGACTCAAAACGATTATTTTTTCCAAACCTCTCCTTTATGTGACGCTAATCTGCAGTGATTGGTCAATTTCATTTGAAGCAGTGTTTGTGTGCTTTTCAAAAGCGCCACCTAGTGGAAAATAATTAATTAGCATTTTCATTCAGACCAATGCAAAAATCAAGCTTTCCCAGGACTGGGCGGGCGATATGCTAATGATTCATGTTAACCTCAACATTAAACGGCTTGGGATTGGTTTTAAAAACGACTCGTTTCAATGATTCAGAGTCGACTCTTTCTTTTAAGAGACAATAACTTTATACACGGTGCACTTTCAGATTTAAAACTTTGCCGGATTACACACTTTGCATGAAAAATCATTTTCAAAAATCCATAATATAAGCACTTTAATGTTGCAAAATGCATCAACTATGAAACAAATTTCAGTAGACAACAGTGTCATTATTTAGAGATGCTAATTCAATCTAGATCAATAACAGTGCCAATCTTGCAAAGTTCAAGTAGAACACTATCCCACAATGCAATGCATTCGACCTATTTACAGTGCGAAAAATGAACTACACCTTTTCTCATTATTTTAATGGATGTCTTACACAAAATTGGATTAAACATGCAAAACAACCGTATTTATTTCAGACATCTGCTGAATTAGACATGCAACATAGTGAGAGAAAAAAATGTAGTACACTATTGTTTGGAAAATGTATCATTGCAAGCGTTTCTCCTACTATTTTTACAAAGTATATACACTGCAGTAACCAGTACGCTAGGACTTCATTCTGAACACAGCCTGTGTTTTAACAAGGAGCGAATAAAAAAAACACTGAGTGAAGGAAAGCCAGGGCGGTATATTCTCTGGTTTTAAGTGTTTGAATCCAGTTTAGTTACTCTGAGGGCAGTCTGTGCTTTTGGCAGGATAAAAAACCCCGATCTCTCGGAGAGAACGGTTTAAAAACAGGCGTACGGTGAAATGAGAGCAGACTCTGACGTTTACTCAATGCAAAATCTCACATTGTGACCATTATTAGGTCAGAAATCATCGTGATTGACATCATGACCATAACATATCACCACCCACATTTACATATCAACACCTATTCAGCGGCTCACCCCAGTGTGCTGATGTTCACCAATCATAACAGTTCATTTATATATACAAGTCTTAAAGGTACAGTAGCAAGCCTGTTTCAGAGATGGCGTAAAATGACCCTCGAGTAACATTATAAGAGGGGATTTAAAGTAAAATGCAACAGAAGTGGAAAATATGACAATTCATACAGTGGAATGAGATGAAGCAGATCTGCTTCCGTTTCAGTCAGAGCCTATCAGCAGAGCAATTCCTGAACCCTCCAGCCAATCAGAGAGCAGTATTCACAAGCCCCTCCCCCTACCACCCAGAATAAAAAAACCGAGCATTGATTGGAGGACAGAATCGATGAGAACATTCACGATTAATGAGGTGAGCGACGTATAGCGGTGAGTGAAAGTGCTTTTGGCATTCATAAATCAACGTGTGATCATCGAACATGGCTTTAAAGCTCAGACTCCCGAAAGAAAACACCCTCAAGCGTCTCCACGAGCACGTGACGCGAACAGACTCTTGCCGGACTTTGCATAAAATGTACAACCATGTCTTTAGCTTTTTTAAATATTTTTTTTTATGTTAGTTAATTTTTGTTTCGGGTTGATGTTTGTCGATGCAGTTGTTCGTTCGGGTGAAAGAAAGCATTCAGCTCCAGGGGTCACCGTGTGTGTGTGTGCGTGTGTGTGTGTGTATGTGTGTGTGTGTGTGTGTGTGTGAGTGTGTGTGTATACATTTACAGGTCAATGTGTGTGTGTGTGTGTGTGTGTGTGTGTGTGTGTGTGTGTGTGTATACATTTACAGGTCAGTGTGTGTGTGTGTGTGTGTGTGTGTGTGTGTGTGTGTGTGTGTGTGTGTGTGTGTGTGTGTGTGTGTGTGGCTATGAGCCTTCATGATCGGTAGAGTCCTGGTTCAACTCTTTCCTGGTGCCCATAGAGGGAGTTCCTGAGTTTTTCCTGGACCGCTGCTTCTCGTCAATATCATGCAGCGACGGCTCCTTATACATACACACTGAAACAGAGAGACAAATACATACAAACATAATTATTAAACAGCAGGCTTTTTTCAACTAGTGATGCATTAATACAGTGCAGTACAAACAACAACAATTATTTTCTAATTCATGTGTGTGTGTGTGTGTGTGTGTGTGTTGTGTTTCCCCACAAGAGAAATAAATTATTAAAAATAGTAAATTATGTTTATCTGAAAGTGTAACAATGCAAAACGTTTTTCTGTAAGGGGTAGGTTTAGGGTTTTATTTATTTTTTATTTAATCCCTTAACCGATTCGGTCGTCGGGGAGACATGAGGTATACATCATGTCTTTTTAGTGGGCTTATTTATTGACTCGATGGCGCCCATCCCCTCTCCAAATCAAGCTCACAGCACCTGGTAGTCCCAGGCGGTCTCCCATCCAAGTGCTAACCAGGCCCGACCCTGCTTAGCTTCCGAGATCAGACGAGATCGGCGCCCAGGGTGTATGGCCATGAGCCAACGGTTTAGGGTTAGGGGATAGAAAATATTGTTTGGTCAGTATAAAAGTAAAAGGAGTCTGTGGAAAGTCCCCACCATTCACAGAAACAAGTGTGTGTGCGTGTGTGTGTGTGTGTGTGTGTGTGTGTCCTCACCTTCAATGGGTCTGGGCACAAAGTGTGAACACGGTTTAGTTTTCTTGACCCGGTTTCCCTTCATGATGCTTCCTTCTTTATTGAGTCCGAGGAACCAGGCGCGTCCGCTCTCATGCTGGCGGTACACCGTGGACGAGTAGATCACATAATAATTCTCAAACACACTCTCCTTAAACTTACACTCCGCTGTGAACGCTTCCTACAGACAGACAGAAACAGAGAGAGACCGAGAAAGTGTGTTAAAACACAATTACAACTCTCAGGTGTGTGTGTGTGTGTCTTTAAAGAGTCTTTGTCCCAGTTTCTTTATAAAGTCTTTTGCATGCACAGGTTGAGAGGGTGGAGACGGCCGGCAACCAGAGCAGAAACCACCTCAGGTGAACACACACACACACACACACACACACACACACGCACACACACACGCACACACACACGCTCACACCACACACGCACACTCACACACACGCATGCTCACTCACACACACACACACACACGCACACACACACGCTCACTCACTCACACCACACACACACGCACACTCACACACACGCATGCTCACTCACACACACACACACACACACACAGAGCAGAAACCACCTCAGGTGAACACACACACACACACACACACGCACGCACGCACGCACGCACGCACACACACACACACACACCACACACACACTCACACACACACACGCATGCTCACTCACACACACACACACAGAGCAGAAACCACCTCAGGTGAACACACACACACACACACACACACGCACGCACGCACGCACGCACGCTCACTCACTCACACACACGCACACACGTTCTTTAGACTGTATTTTCTGCACGGAACACATCCAGAAACGTAAAAGCTCAACACCACAAGAAACCACACAAGTATCAACCTTTCTAAACACAAAGGCAAAAGTTGAACTACTGTTTAGTCTTAAATCATTTTAACATTCAGTATTTCATTCAATTTCCAGCATTTCTCTCAATTAACAAAAATATATAAAACATTTAAAGACACACACACCAAAACACACAACATCACAACCGTAACACAATGACTGTCTGTCCTCCTTTCCAAACACACACACACACACACACACACACACACTCACACTCACTCACACACACGCATGCTCACTCACACACACACACACACACACGCACACACACGCACACATGCTCACTCACTCACTCACTCACTCACTCACTCACTCACGCTCACACACACACACAGAGCAGAAATCATTGATGGAGCAGAAATCACACACACACACCCCACACACAGACGCACACGCGCACACGCACACGCACACGCACACACACACAGGGAGATGTGCTCTCTTTGCCATCTCAGCATCTCAAAGCACTTTAGCAGATTAAACGTCACCACTAAATAACCAGTAGACCCCACACACACATACAACCCTGATCTACAACATCCAGACAATAAAACTGCTGAACACACTCAGCAAAACACAAAGTACAAAAACACCAATCTATGGGGATATTTGTGTGTTCACAAATCAATGGAAGGTAATGCACAAACATAAAACTCTCAAGG
>QVTF01002128.1:252500-267500 GCA_003573665.1 Oxygymnocypris stewartii | reverse complement strand
GATGGATGGATGGATGGATGGATCAGATGGATGGATGGATGGATGGATAGATGGATGGATGGACGGACGGATGGATGGATGGATGGATGGATGGATGGATCAGATGGATGGATGGATGGATGGATGGATGGATGGATGGATCAGATGGATGGATGGATCAGATGGATGGATGGATGGATCAGATGGATGGATGGATGGATGGATGGATGGATGGATGGATGGATCAGGATGGATGGATGGATGGATGGATGGATGGATGGATGGATGGATGGATGGATGGATGGACGGATGGATGGATGGATCAGATGGATGGATGGATGGATCAGATGGATGGATGGATGGATGGATGGATGGATGGATGGATGGATGGATGGATGGATGGATGGATGGACGGATGGATGGATGGATGGATGGATGGATCAGATGGATGGATGGACAGACGGTTCAATCTATGGATGGATGGATGTTAATTTCTCAGGGTTTGTTGCTTCTCAAAGGACAGATGTTTCACATGAAACAAAAGACTATTAAAAGGAGAAACGAGGGATGTAATGAAAAAGAGAAATGAATCCAGAGTTTCAGAGGACGGTTTTAAACCCTCGTAACGCTGCTGCTGCTGATTCAGCTCCAGTCTGTAAAAATCGACAGGAGGGAAAAAACCCAGAGGAGAGAAAAACCAGAGCAGCGGAGGAGTGCAGCAGGATAACGGAGGGATGGAGGGGGAGGAGAGATCAGAGAACCAGAACAAGGGATGAATGTTCGTGTGGGATTCAGAGCAGAATATGAGAGAGACGTCGTGTTTACAGCAGTATTCATGTGATGAGGAACATACTCTACACAACATATGAACATAAACTCTATTTTTTTTTATATATTCTGCTCTTCAAGGCTGCAATTATTTGATAAAAAAATACTGTAGAAACGGTGAAATATTATTACAATTTAAAATAAGTGTTTTCTATGTGAATATCTGTTAAACTGAAATTTATTTCTGTGATGCGCAGCTGAATTTATCATCATCATTTCTCCAGTCTTCAGTGTCACATGATCTTCAGAAATCATAATAATATGATGATTTACTAATCAACAAACATTTCTGATTATTATCAATGTTAAAAACAGTTGTGCTGCACAATATTTATGTGAAAGCGCTGCGATACTTTGTGATTTACTGCCATTCGATCAGCAAGGATGCATTAAATTGTTTAAAAGTGACAGTAAAAGACATTTATAAGGTTCATAAACTATTAATATTTCAAATAAATGTTGTTCTTTTGAACTTTCTATTCATCAAAGAATCCTGAAAAATTTAATGTATCACAGTTTTCACAAAAATATTGTGCAGCACATCTGTTTTCAACATTGATAATAATCAGAAATGTTTGTTGATCAGTATATTATTATGATTTCTGAAGATCATGTGACACTGAAGACTGGAGTAATGATGCTGAAAATACAGCTTTGATCACAGAAATCAATTACATTTTACAATATATTTTAAATTGTAATAATATTTGACTGTTATGATCAAATAAATGCAGCCTCAGTAGGGAGCTGGGCAGATGTTTGACCAGAAGTATAAAGAAACAGACATTTGCAGGAAACTCTTTTGCCTCGTTGAGTGCTGAAGCATGTTACTGTACAACATAAAACACTGTATAAGAATTCATGCAATTCTGTTTCTCTCTGCTTCAGCTCGCTGTTCTTCATTTTGTTGGAAGCCGTTCAAACTCTGTCTGTATTGTGTTTCAACTCTCCAGCTGATCAATATTCTCACTTTAGATGAAAACATGTTTTCACCACAGCTGTCCAATAAATGCGATTATGTTATATGAGAATTATGAATCTGTCTTGAAACACAAATGCCAAAACTGATGCTATTTACTTTCTTACTGCACCCTGTTGGTCTTGTTGAAAATGATTGCATGTTAAAGTGTGTGTTCATCAAATTGAAATGGAAACTTTTCCCTCACATTATGGCAGTCGAATGGGTCGTGAAGTGCATTTCATGTTGACTGTAACACTGAGTCTGTCGTAAGACTCGAGGACTGAACTGACAGTAATGTGTGTCTCACGTGTGTCAACACAAAGACTCGCTGTCTAAGCCTGTTGGACTCGCTAATGTGAGTTTAGCAGATAAGGAGGAAGGCTGTGTGATTCAAAAGCATCTCACAGGAGATTCAAGACATGAGTGGGCACCTTCAAAACCACGGAGAGAATGCAGGAGCTGCAAGAGAGGAGGAACGCTCCAAAATCCTGAGCTTTAGCAGTAAAACATCCCTCTCCAGCGCCCCGGGAGACGAGCTCAGAAGAGTGTGTGTGTGTGTGTGTGTGTGTGTGTGTGTGTGTGTGTGTCCACGCTCACTCATGCATATGCAGATCTGAGAAATACATGCAAACTATGAGATTAGGCAAGATCTCTCTCACACACACACACACACACACACACACACACACACACACACACATGTTGGTTTTTATGGTTTACGGGGACTCTCCATAGGCGTAATGGTTTTTATACTGTACAAGCTGTATGTGCTATTGACCTACACCTACCCTACACCTAAACTTAGCCCTCACAGGAGACGGTGCATTTCTACTTTCCCCCCAAAAAACTCACTCTGTATGATTTATAAGCGTTTTAAATTATGGGGACACTGAAAATGTCCTCATAAATCACCTTCTCCTTGTAATACCTGTCATACCCATGTCATTATACAAATTTGTGTCCTCATAAACCACATAAACACACACACACACACACACACACACACACACACACACACACGTGATGAGAGTTCCCGGCTCTATCGAGAAAACATTCAATTCACCCCAAAATCAAAAGAAAGAAATTATTCATTTTGAGAATCTTTTTGTTTAAATAATTAAAATCAGAAATGATGTCTACCCGAGTAACACAGAGATGTTCTGCATGGTGAAAAAATCGTATTATTGCAATGCATCTGGCCTCATTTTTCTTCATGTATAAAACATGATAATAATAACATTCTATATACATATATTCAAAATGTTATCAATATTTGTATATTTAAAAATACATCAAAAGTTTAGAGTCAGTAAAATGTTAAAATGCTGTTCTGCTCATCAAGACTGCATTTAATTGATAATAAAAACAGTAAAAACAGCAATATTGTGAAATATTATTAACATTTCAAATAATTGTTGCCAATTTGAATATATTTTAAACTCTAATTTATTTCTGTGATGTGCAGCTGTATTTTCAGCATCATTACTCCAGTCTTCAGTGTCACATGATCTTCAGAAATCATAATAATATACTGCTCAAGAAACATTTCTGATTATTATCAATGTTGAAAACAGTTGTGCTGCTCAATAATTTTGCGAAAACTGACAAATTAAATTTTTCTGGATTTTTGGATGAATACAATGTTCAAAAGAACAACATTGATTTGACTTTTGTTACATTATAAATGTCTTTAATGTCACTTCTGATCAATTTAATGCAACCTTGCTGAATATAAAATATACACTGACCCCAAAGTTTTGAATGTTATATATATATATATGCAAAAGAGAAAAGTGAAGGGAACATTAAGATCTGCAGCAGCACCTTTCAAATCCAAATCATCTTTAATTTGCTTGTTGTATTTCAGAGCGTATCAGTTTCTGGGAACAGAGAGAGACTCACTGTGGTCACTGTTTTCGTCTTTGGTCCCGCAGACCGCTCCGTCCGGCTGCATCTGCAAGTAGTAGCCCTGCTCGCTGAAGAGCCTGGTCACGATCCCCTTCAACTGAGGCTCTGAAACACACGTCACAAACACAAACACGTCACAAAACACGCATCACCTTCAACTGAGGCTCTGAAACACGTCACAAACACACACACGTCACAAACACACACACGTCACAAAACACGCATCACCTTCAACTGAGGCTCTGAAACACACACACGTCACAAAACACGCATCACCTTCAACTGAGGCTCTGAAACACACGTCACAAAACACACACACACGTCACAAAACACGCATCACCTTCAACTGAGGCTCTGAAACACACGTCACAAACACACACATGTCACAAAACACACACACGTCACAAAACACGCATCACCTTCAACTGAGTCTCTGAAACACACGGCACAAAACACACACACGTCACAAAACACGCATCACCTTCAACTGAGGCTCTGAAACACACGTCACAAAACACACACACGTCACAAAACACGCATCACCTTCAACTGAGGCTCTGAAACACACGTCACAAAACACACACACGTCACAAAACACACACACGTCACAAAACACGCATCACCTTCAACTGAGTCTCTGAAACACACGTCACAAAACACACATCACCTTCAACTGAGTCTCTGAAACACACGGCACAAAACACACATCAACTTCAACTGAGTCTCTGAAACACACGGCACAAAACACGCATCACCTTCAACTGAGTCTCTGAAACACACGGCACAAAACACGCATCACCTTCAACTGAGGCCCTGAAACACACGTCACAAAACACACACACGTCACAAAACACGCATCACCTTCAACTGAGGCCCTGAAACACACGTCACAAAACACACACACGTCACAAAACACGCATCCCCTTCAACTGAGGCCCTGAAACACACGTCACAAACACACACACGTCACAAAACACGCATCACCTTCAACTGAGTCTCTGAAACACATGTCACAAAACACACACACGTCACAAAACACGCATCACCTTCAACTGAGGCTCTGAAACACACGTCACAAAACACACACACGTCACAAAACACACACACGTCACAAAACACGCATCACCTTCAACTGAGTCTCTGAAACACACGTCACAAAACACACATCACCTTCAACTGAGTCTCTGAAACACACGGCACAAAACACACATCAACTTCAACTGAGTCTCTGAAACACACGGCACAAAACACGCATCACCTTCAACTGAGTCTCTGAAACACACGTCACAAAACACGCATCACCTTCAACTGAGTCTCTGAAACACACGGCACAAAACACGCATCACCTTCAACTGAGTCTCTGAAACACACGGCACAAAACACACACACGTCACAAAACACGCATCACCTTCAACTGAGGCCCTGAAACACACGTCACAAAACACACACACGTCACAAAACACGCATCACCTTCAACTGAGGCTCTGAAACACACGTCACAAAACACACACACGTCACAAAACACGCATCACCTTCAACTGAGGCCCTGAAACACACGTCACAAAACACACACACGTCACAAAACACGCATCCCCTTCAACTGAGGCCCTGAAACACACGTCACAAACACACACACGTCACAAAACACGCATCACCTTCAACTGAGGCTCTGAAACACACGTCACAAACACACACACGTCACAAAACACGCATCACCTTCAACTGAGGCCCTGAAACACACGTCACAAAACACACACACGTCACAAAACACGCATCACCTTCAACTGAGGCTCTGAAACACACGTCACAAACACACACACGTCACAAAACACGCATCACCTTCAACTGAGGCTCTGAAACACACGGCACAAACACACACACGTTACAAAACACAAGTCTGCATCACCTTCAATGCTGCTTTGAGTTGAGCTACACGGCTCTTTGGACATTAAAGTATCTGATGTTACATTACAGGTTCTTCTGATCCGGTAATGAAGAGCTTAAAATGTTCCCAATGCAAAAACCTTTCTTAAAACACCTCTAAACCAATCAAGCACACGTTTTGAATGTGACGGATGCATCATAATGCATGCTGGACTGTCCTGTAATGCTTAGTATCGTTCAAAATGAATGAATTCAAAAAATGAACCTGTCGTGTTACCGAAACAGCAAGTGCTGCTAACCAATTAAAAGGTGTTAATTGTTTCAGTACCTTGCTAATAATGTTAGTAAACCGGCTCCCGTTGTGCTCTGACATCTGTGACACGCTCCCAGCAAGTGTTTCACAGCAATATTTAGTGTTAAAAATGAATTACAGACATACTTGTACTATATTTCTCATTTTAGAAGAGCTCAGTCGACCAGCGTGAACAGAGAGAGGAGAAAAAGACATCATAAACAAACGGAACCGAACAGAATACGGACTTTTATTTATAACAGAATGATTTCTGATAACACTGAAGTGGATCATTTTCTGTGAAGCTGCTTTAAAACAACAAGTGCTGATATGTTAAAAGCGCTATTAAAATGAACTTGAATTGAATTTTATTGAAATGTAATCACAAAGACACATGTAACCGTTCAGAATAAAGTAACACGCTGCAGTTCACGGTCACACTTTATAACGACATTTATTAATAACATCAAACATTGGGGTATTATTTAATAATCATTATTGAAATTAAAACAGCTAAAACTCAATGCATGTTCAAATGATGTTCACATATATTTGTATGCATGTAGTTATCATTAGTATGTGAAGTATTGACTGTCTGTTACTAATATACATCTGAAGTGGATCAGAACCTTTCATCAGTCAAAAGTAACGCAAAAGTAACGCATTACTTTCCATAAAAAGTAACTAAGTAACGTAATTAGTTACTTTTTTAGTGAGTAACGCAATATTGTAACGCATTACTTTTAAAAGTACCTTACCCCAACATCGTTGACTACTGTATATTTAACTATATTAATGTCTAGTATGTTGTATAACTATTCATATTTACAATCTATTTTATTATTTGAACGAGTTTATTGTGAAAATTATCATTAAAAAAATCATATATTCAATGATATTAACAGACACATATTTTATATCTAACCTTTGTTTTTATTACATTCTATTTATTTAAATTGTATCTGATATTGTATATTCACTTTTTATATTTAATATTTCTATCTATCTATATTTATCTGTCTGTCAATTGTACATAAACTACAATATTGCAATCAAAGTTATCAATAAAACAATATGACCCTGGACCACAAAACCAATCATATGTAGCAGAGGTATAATGTAGCAATAGCCAAAAATACACTGTCATTTTTTATTAGTAATATGCATTGCTAAGAACTTAATTTGGACAGTTTAAAAGGCAATTTTCTGAATATTTAGGTTTTTTTGCACCCTTATATTCCAGATTTTCAAATAGTTGCATCTCAGCCAAATATTGTCCTTTCATAACAAACCGTGTATAAATGGAAATATTATTTATTCAGCTTTTCGATGATGCATACATCTCAATTTAGCATAAGGGTCAATATAATTGTGTCCATATTTGCAATTAGCGTGCATTAAACTACTTGTTTTGAATTATGAATGTTAATGCAATCATTAAAGTAGCCGAATCAATCAAATAATCACGCAAAATCTAACGAGCAGTAACAGAGCGTAGCATAAACAGCGACGCACACTCTCATTCGCTGCTGTCCGCGCGCACAGGTGATCGTCACGCGCTGCGCACAGGTGTGAATGAACTGACCTGGTTTCCGGCGCACGGGTCGTTTTTTCCCGCTGCAGAACCGGACTTTACCGAAGAGACTGAACAGGTGCTTGTCGCACAGAGAGCCTCGGCCGGTGGGCTCTTTACCGGGGCTGGAGCGCCGTTTACCGGACGGCACTCGTTCGTTGTTTGACTCGCGCGCCAGCCGTCTCTGTCGAATGAGCGAGCTGGCGATCGCCGCCATCTCACGGGAGAGCGAGGGACGCGGGTCCGGTGACGATCGTGCAGATTCGGTGCAGATTCACGGTGCAGACCACAGGCGCGAGGGAGCGAGCGCGCGCGCGTCTCTCGTGCAGGCATGCACCGGAGCATGAGCGATACCGATAGACTCGGTGTTTCCTACCACGGAAAGCACTTTAGAGTTATATAACCGCACAATTAGACCACATAACAACACGGAGATCGTCCAAAAACGAGTCAGTTATTCACGACATGAAGCGCTTCGAAACGCGCGGCTGAATGGACGGACGATGGTGTCCGCTTCTTAACTTCTCATCCTAAGGTCCGGTTTGTCCTCAACATGTTGATTAAACAGCCCTCATCCCAGTTTAGTCCGTTTCCAGCATCGTTACAAAGATCCGGTGCAGGGAAATCCACAGACAATCCAATAGAGTGATGTTCAATGCATCGTGTGTGATTCCAGCCGAGGAGATGAAGCGAGGAGATGATGCTGAGGGAACGAGAGGCTGTGTGTGTGTGTGTGTGCGTGTGTGTGTGCGCGTGTGTGGAAGGAGAGCGACTCGACTGGGAACAGGGGGGGAGGTCAAAGCAACAGCTTTCCCAAAAAATGACACCGTCGCAGCGGGAGCACAACCGCGGAAACAAAACTCGGTTGATCAACACTTAAAAATAAAGCTTCTTTATTTGCATCAATGGTTCTATGAAGAACCTCGAACATCCATGGCACCTTTCAAATGCAGAAAAGGTTCTTTATAGTCACGGTTCAAGGTTTGTTTATTCGTCACATAATAAATTATACAGGGTATAATCAGAAGTGAAATGTAGATCAAGTCAGGTCCGCTCAATGGACAGTGCAAAAAAAATAGTGGCTAGTCGAACATTAGTCGAACAATAGTCAAACATTTTCTTTAGATTTTTTAAATGTTCTTCAAAATGGTTGTTTTAGGAAGCGTTCACTGGGTTCGTTTGGGAACCAAAAATGGTTCTATGGCATCACTGCAAAGACACCCTTCTGTAACCTTTATTTTTACGAGTGAATATGGGATATTGGTGCATCTTTTCATCCTTGAGGTATGAAAGCTTGGCAGTTTTTAACCACAGGTTAAAAAAATAATAAAGGTAATTCTGCCCCCCCCCCTCTCCCAATTCTGACTTTTTTTCTTGCAATTCTGACTTTTCTTTTAATGTTCTCAGAATTTTGAGATTTAAATTCAGAATTGCAAGACAAAAAAGTCGGAATTATCTTTTTTTTATTTTATTCCATTTATGGTGGATTAAAAAACAGAATTGCAAGTTGTAAAAAGATTTCTGAGAAGAAACAAAAAAGAGTCAGAATTGCGAGATATAAAATTTAAATTGAGAAAAAGCTAGAAATGTGAAAAAATGTTATCCTTTAAAATAACCTTTTCTATTCGGTGGTGGTAAAAAAATTATACAAATAAAAACTGAATTCTGAGATATAAACTCACAATTGCAAGAAGTCAGAATTGAGAGATATAAAGTCGCAATTCGCTTTTTTATTTTTTTATTCTGTCTCAAAAAAAACAGAATGCACTAAACTTGACAGCATGCGAAATGTAATTTTGGAATTGTGAGAAAAAAATAATTCTGAGTTTATCTTCATCAGTTCAAAAGGTTTTTCTTGGAACTGAATTAAAAAAAACTATTGTGGTGGAAACTAGCTTTCATATCATGACCCAGATTTACTTGTGGGATTTTTTTTTTTTCGTTCTTTGCTTAGGGGTAAAAAAAACGGTGAAAAAAGTATATTTTTAGAAATAGTGAACTTTTTTTGTTTTAATAATTAACGTTAACATTACTGTTTGAAAACATTCTATTCCTGCCTTGCAAAATAAGGTGGATGTGTTTATAAGATTGCTTTAAACAGGATTAAATCCGGAGAACAGTCCACGTGTTACTTTCAATTAATATTACAACTTCAATTTCTACTATAAAGCAGCTGTCCAGTGTGTTCATGTTATAATCTGCGGATAACCTCAATGCGTCATCATAGAAGGTGGAGCCTCGGAGCCACGCCCACCTAATTCCATAATCGGACCAATGGGAGTCTGAAGGTGTTTAACTGGATTGTTTTATTTTTTTTGGCCTGGTTTTGTTAGAAATGACATCACACCTGTTAGTTCATCGATTGCCCTTGAAGTGTTTGTAGTAAACTTACACAGTCACTGAAACAGCTCAGCTTTGAATAAAAAGATTTCCATGGGAAAAAATATTGCAAAATCATTGCACAAAGGTCCTTTCACAACCCTTGCAAGATGTCGAGTACAAAACTAATGTTGCTGATAAATCATTACAATGCAGATCATTCTAAACGAACAACATTTGTGAGTCAGTATCGTTAGGAGAAAGTTTAATTAGGGTATTTCAAATGCAGTTGTATAATTACATTTATGGATGGTTTGGCTTCATGTGATAGCTTTTTATGACGAACGGTGTTAATTTGCGCGGGGAGGTGAATGGTCTGTGATGGAGCAGCTGTCACTGCTGCTGACTCAGGTACTGATATCGTATCGAATACGAAGAGCTGTCAGGTGCTGAGAGATGCTTTCTGAAGTCTCCAGTAAAGAGGCCAATCACTGTGACCCAGATCCATCATTCAACCTTCACCACACAACACTGATTACTTTATCACTGAGAGACAGAAAGAGAGGATGTCTATCTATAGTCTCCGCTGAGTAGGCCAGTAGTACTTGTGCACGCTAGTTCACACACGCACACGCACGCGCGCGCGCACACACACACACACACACACACTCACGCACACACACACGCACGCGCGCACACACACACACACGCGCACACACACTCATGCACACACGCACACACACACGCACACACACTCATGCACACACGCACATGGACACAGATTTTAGGTCCCTACAAGTAAAGCATGAATGCTTAGTGAATGCTTAGATCAATATATTGAGATATATATCTCAGTCAGTGCAGTGAGTCAATAAGTCATGAAAAAAATAAATCAATAAGTCATGGCACTATGTTTTTCAATTACTTGAACTCATTAAAATAATTCGACCAATTTCTACTTCCATTAAGTTACATGCATTTCAACTGCAATTAACTTATATTTTACAGTGTGTGTGTGTGTGTGTGTGTGTGTGTGTATATATATATATATAAAACACATTATATTTCGTAATTTACATATAATGATACAAATGTTTTTGGTCAGTAATTAAAACAAATATATATATATATGTTTTGCATTTATTTGATCAAAAATACCATAAAAACTAAATCGAAATAATATTACAATTATGATAACTTTTTAAATGTTACAAGATACATTTATAAATGTTAATTTATACTATTACATTTAAGGTTTCGATGTAATATTGAACTTGTAATTTTTGATTATGTAAAGCACTTTGCTGCATCTTAAGTCTGAAAGGTAAGTTTATTAGTAGTATTATTTCAAAATGTTCAAATAATATTTCATAGTTTTATTGATAATCTGTTATTTGATAATTGTTCAAGAATGTTTTTTTGTTGGCAACAAGGTTATTTTCGTAAACTAAAACGTCGATGAAAAAACTATTAACTATAATCAAAACTAAACTTGTTTTGATTATACAAAATTTACTACAATATTTAATGTGACACTTGACACCGTCCACTAGGGGGAGGAGCCTGCTAAAGGGATAAAGTACCATTTTCATGATAGCACAATGTCCATCTCAAAATAGTTCTCATGGAATTCATTTAGGTTCTTTAACCTCTCCAATGATTTCAAATGACATCTAATTTGGGATGATCACAAAAATATGTGATAGGTAAAATAAACAAAATGCAATTAACAAAAGCACCAAGTAACAGATTCAATCTCAAATGTCCAGAAAAGTTGTACTTTTGTATGACGATGACCTGTGTGTTGAGTCAGCACTAAATCAGTGACCTGTAAAGAACAGGATGAGAATAAAGAGGAAGAGGAAGGCTGAGCTTCATCAGATCCTCTGTGGGTGTTGACAATGACCCCTAATGATTTAGGAGTAGTATAACCCCATCTCAGCACTGCACCAGTGTGTGTGTGTGTGTGTGTGTGTGTGTGTGTGTGTGTGTGTGTGAGAGAGAGTGTGTGTCCCTCAAAACGGATCCCAAAAATGAGTTTATGTTTCAAAGACACAGATCAGATTTGGAAAAATAAGAAAAGAGACGGAAACTGAAACTCTATGATCTGTATTTAGTGTCTGTGGGTTTGTGGGAGCCGTGCTCTGATTGGTTGGTCGACAAAGGAAGGAACCAATGACAGACCGGAGCTATCTGTCATTATTATGACCCCTGATGGAGCAGTTTGGAAATTGATCAGAAAACTCAACACACACACACACACACACACACACACACACACACACACACACACAGGTCATAAACAATTATGAAGTTTTAATCAATATCTTTCTTGACCCCATCACATGGACACATACATATAGATGAAGCATTTCAAACATCCCATCTACTAACGGAATATATTCAAATCAAATCAAATCAAATCACTTTTATTGTCACATCACCACAGCACAAGTGCCTTGGTGAGTGAAATTCTTATGAGCGTGCTCCAGACAGTGCAAAAAAAAACAAAAACAATTTACATATGGACAGACAGTGCAAAAAACTGCACTGGAGCATTTACAGTGCTCCAGACAGTGCAAAAAAACAACAACAGCAATTTACATATGGACAGTACATATTACAGACTGTACAGAAGACAATGTGCAAAAATACACATACATATACTCAGTACACACAGTGTACTATAAAGACATACTTAATTATCAACGACACATTATACACCGTATGGGCACATCTACATTATGTACAGTATCTATACATAATGTAGTCTATGCATAGTAATAATGTGAGGTGCAACAGATTATAAATTAACAGCAGATTGGTTGGTTGAGCAGCAGATTTGTATAAATGCACTCAGATATTGAATTAATTTATTAAAATGTGCATTTTATTTTATTCTACTCTAAATAACAAGACTGCACAAAAATGTACCAAAGCACTTTCCTAAGCATCTGCATTTAACTCTGCATGTGGAAATGTGGCTGATTCTTGATGCAATCATGCAAATCAGCATATTATAATGATTTCTGAAGATCATAAAGACTGCAGTAATGATGCTGAAAATACAGCAGCGCATCACAGGAAGAAACTGCATTTTACTATATCTTCAAACAGAAAGCAGTAATTTTAAATTGTAATAATATGTCATAATATCACTGTTTTTACTGTATTTCTAAAACCAATAAAAACTGCACTAAATTGGTGAGGTTAATGATTTTGCACTAGTTTCGTCTAATATTAAAAATAACAAATTAAGTTACAGATGTAGGAAGCAAATGCGATAAAATGACTAAATACATTTTGAGACAAAAGGTAAATTATGTTAATTAGTCATTTTTTATTAAATTGGCCTCCCACCTTACTAAAAAAATAACTAATCACCTTATTTATAATGAAATTATATTTAAAAACATGGTATTCATCAGATCATAAAAAAATATACAGAATCTTTATCACTAGATTAAATAGAGCAAACTTTACTGAAGTGATTGTTCTGAACAAGTATTAACTTCTTTAACTAACGTATCAATAATGGGAGCCCTGAACATTTCTAAGATTTTGAAACAAAACAAAGCACTTTTATTAATTATTTTCCCTCAAAATGGATAGATTCATCAACGTTCAATAAATATATTTGTTTTATTCTGTAATCATACACTACTGGGATAGTGATAAATCGCTCAATGCATTGCATTCTGTCATTGCATGGTCTGAAAAAGACACATAATGCTGCATTAATCTAAACGTTTGGAACAGACTATGCCCTAAACAGTGCAGTCTAGTTAGGCAGCTCACTACGGTTCTATGCTGCCGGTTAGTGGTCATCATCGTGAAGTGCAGCCTTCATCACAACCCATTAAACACAGAGTAGCAGCTCCACGAATAAACACTAAAGAGTGCGTGATGAAAGTTTCATGTGTGTATTTGCGTGATGCAATGGTTTATTCTGAGCGCCTGCATCATTTATGTCTTCAAACCTCTCAGCCTGCACTCACATCCACATGCAGCTTTAAAACAGCACTACAATATAACAATGTCTCTGAACAAACGTGAACATTCACTCATACAGACCGATGTATACAGACAAGGACATCTGACTATTCGTCTCCACAGCAAGCACAGAATACTTTATATATGTTCCATGTATAATGCAGCGTCCTTGATCTCCTACAGCACACTACAATCATGAATAACACTTATACAGTCCTGTATGGCATCGTAATATTTGATTTAGAGACAGAGTGTCTGGATGAACTCCACTAGAGGGCAGTACAACACACACACACACACACACACACACACTAAACATCCAGCTCCAGTGCTCCATAATAAGGACCGTGTATTTAAGAGTTTGGGATCAGTACGTTTTTTTTGTTTTTTTTCCCCAAAATAAATATTTGGATTAATCAAGGATGCATCAAATTCTTCAAAGGTGACTGTAAAGACATTAATAATGGTACACAAGTTGTTGTTGTTGTTGTTTTTTCAAATAAATGCTTTTGGACTTTCTATTCATCAGAAAACTTAACTAGTTATGCACTCCACACACAGAGAAACTTAACTAGTAATGCACTCCACACACTGAGAATCCTGCAGTCCTAAACTCAACTTAACTAGTAATGCACTCCACACACTGAGAAACTTAACTAGTAATGCACTCCACACACTGAGAAACTTAACTAGTAATGCACTCCACACACTGAGAAACTTAACTAGTATTGCACTCCACACACTGAGAATCCTGCAGTCCTAAACTCAACTTAACTAGTTATGCACTCCACACACCGAGAATCCTGCAGTCCTAAACTCAACTTAACTAGTTATGCACTCCACACACTGAGAATCCTGCAGTCCTAAACTCAACTTAACTAGTAATACACTCCACACACTGAGAATCATGCTGTCCTAAACTCAACTTAACTAGTTATGCACTCCACACACCGAGAATCCTGCAGTCCTAAACTCAACTTAACTAGTTCTGCACTCCACACACTGAGAATCCTGCAGTCCTAAACTCATCTTAACTAGTTCTGCACTCCACACACTTAGAATCCTGCAGTCTTAAACTCAACTTAACTAGTAATACACTCCACACACTGAGAATCCTGCAGTCCTAAACTCAACTTAACTAGTTCTGCACTCCACACACTGAGAATCCTGCAGTCTTAAACTCAACTTAACTAGTAATACACTCCACACACTGAGAATCATGCTGTCCTAAACTCAACTTAACTAGTTATGCACTCCACACAC
>QVTF01002128.1:240000-247500 GCA_003573665.1 Oxygymnocypris stewartii | reverse complement strand
GTGGTGTTGTGTGGTGGTGTGTGTTTGAGGAGAGAGAGTGTGCGTGAGTGAAAAAATTGTGGATGGTGGTTTGAGAGAGAGAGAGTGTGAGTGAGTGAGTGTATGTGGTCTGTTTGAGAGAGAGAGAGTGTGAGTGAGTGATGTGAGTGTGTGTGTTTGAGAGAAGAGAGTGTGAGTGTACGTGAGTGTGTGTATGTGTGTGTTTGAAGGAGAGAGAGTGTGAGTGAGTGAGTGAGTGTGTGTGTTGAGAGAGATGAGAGGCGTGTGAGTGAGTGAGGTGTATGTGTGTGTTTGCGCGCGCGCGCGTGTGCTGTGTGTGTGTGTGTGTGTTTGCGCGCGCGCGCGTGTGCGTGCGTGGTGTGTGTCTGTGTGTGTTTGCGCGCGCGCGCGTGTGCGTGCGTGCGTGTGTGTCTGTGTGTGTTTGCGCGCGCGCGCGTGTGCGTGCGTGCGTGCGTGTGTGTGTTTGCGCGCGCGCGCGCGTGTGCGTGCGTGTGTGTGTGTGTGTTTGCGCGCGCGCGCGTGCGTGTGTGTGTGTGTGTGTGTGTTTTGCGCGCGCGCGCGTGTGCGTGCGTGCGTGCGTGTGTGTGTTTGCGCGCGCGAGCGCGTGTGCGTGCGTGCTGTGTGTCTGTGTGTGTTTGCGCGGCGCGCGCGTGTGCGTGCGTGCGTGTGGTCTGTGTGTGTTTGCGCGCGCGCGTGTGCGTGCGTGCGTGCGTGCGTGTGTGTGTTTGCGCGCGCGTGTGCGTGAGTGTGTGTGTTTGTGTGTGTTCGAGAGCGAGAGCGAGTGTGCGCGAGTGTGTGTGTGTGTGTGTGTGTGTGGTGTTTGTTTGCGAGCGAGAGCGTGTGCGAGTGCGTGAGTGCGTGAGTGTGTGTGTGTGTGTGTTGTGTTTGAGCGCGCGCGAGTGTGAGTGCGTGCGTGAGTGCGTGTGTGTGTGTTGTGTTTGCGCGCGTGGCGTGTGTGTGTGTGTGTGTGTTTGCGCGAGAGCGCGTGTGGTGTGTGTGCGTGCGTGAGTGCGTGAGTTTTGCGCGCGCGCGCGCGCGCGCGACGCGTGTGTGTGTGTGTGTGTGTGTGTGTGTGTGCGCGCGCGCGTGTGTGTGCGTGTGTGTCTGTGTGTGTGTTTGCGCGCGCGCGCGTGTGCGTGCGTGTGTGTCTGTGTGTGTGTTTGCGCGCGCGCGTGTGCGTGCGTGTGTGTGTGTGTGCGTTTTGCGCGCGCGTGCCTGCGTGCTGTGTGTGTGGTGTGTGTTGGTGTTTGCGAGTGCGCGCGCGCGTGTGCGTGTGTGTGTGTTTGAGCGCGCGCGCGCGTGTGTGTGTGTGTGTGTGTGTGTGTGTGTGTGTGTGTGTGTGTGTGTGTGTGTGTGTGTGTGTGTGTGTGCGTGCGTGTGTGTGTGTTTGTTTGCGCGCGCGTGTGTGTGTGTGTGTGTGTGTGCGTGCGTGCGTGTGTGTGTGTTTGCGCGCGTGTGCCTGCGTGCGTGTGTGTGTGCGCGTGCGTGCGTGTGTGTGCTTGCGCGCGCGCGCGCGCGCGAGCGCGCGCGCGCGTGTGTGTGTGTGCGTGCGTGTGTGTGTGTTTGGTTGCGCGCGCGCGCGCGCGTCTGTGTGCGTGCGTGCGTGCGTGTGTGTGTGTTTGCGCGGGCTGCCTGCGTGCGTGTGTGTGTGCGCGCGTGCGTGTGCGTGAGTGCGTGTGGTGCTTGCGCGCGCGCGGCGCGTGTGTCTGTGTCTGTGTCTGTGTGTGTGGTGTGTGTGTGTGTTTGCGCGCGCTCGCGCGCTGTGTGTGTTGTGGTGTGTGTTTGGCGCGCGCGCGCGTGTTTGTGTGTGTGGTTGTGCGTGCGTGCGTGCGTGTGTGTGTTTGTTTGCGCGCGCGCGTGTGTGTGTGTGTGGGTGTGTGTGTGTGCGTGCGTGTGTGTGTGTGTTTGCGCGAGCGTGCCTGCGTGCGTGTGTGTGTGTGTGGTGCGCGTGCGTGCGTGTGTGTGCTTGCGCGAGAGCGCGCGCGCGCGCGCGCGGCGTGTGGTTGGTGTGTGTGTGCGTGCGTGCGTGTGTGGTTTGGTTGCGCGCGCGCGCGTCTGTGTGCTGAGTGCGTGCGTGGTGTGTGGTGTGTGTTTGAGCGGGCGTGCCTGCGTGCGTGTGTGAGAGAGTGAGTGAGTGCGTGAGTGCGCGTGTGTGATTGAGCGAGAGCGAGAGCGCGGAGTGAATGTGTTGTGTATGGTGTGTGTGTGTGTGTGTGTGTGTGTGTGTGTGTTTGAGAGAGATAGCGAGATGTGTGTGTGTGTGTGGTGTGTGTGGTGGTGTGCGTGTCTCTCTGTGTGTGTTGGTTGTTCCTGCAGTGTCTCACCGGTGTCGGTGCTGTTCGGTTCGGTACTCTGCGCACACAGACACCGCAGCATGTGCGCTCCTTTCTGCCGGAGCAGCCGCGCAATCCTCATCGCAAAATCAGTTCACAGAGACGCCTTCGTTATCATCATCATCATCATCGTCGTCATTATTATCGTTTCACGCGCTCCGGTGCAGTCTCCACGCGCTGCAGACAAAAGACTTCCACGCGCTACAGCGGCACATCCTCACGGAGCTTCACACGGTAACCGACGCGAACCGAGCCACAGTAACCGATAATCCTCCCGGTGAGCATCGCGATGAGCTAACGACCGTTATTCTTCTCGTTATTCAGCGCGAGGGAAGACGCTGCTGAACGCCACACTGGCGCGTAATCGTGGGCGGTGACGTCACGGGGGACTCGTTGATGACGTCACGTGCAGTGCAGGGGCTTGTTGAAAGGAAAAATACATTTCTGAGAACATCTGACATATATCGCTTTTAAATCAGGCTAATTATATTCTATACGCGTAACCTTCACAGAAACATTATTAGATTTTAATTAAGGCAAGATGTAGGCTACAAAAAATTAACTCTACAGAGGACCCAAAAATGTAATGCTCTTAGGAATATATGACCCTGGACCACAAAAGCAGTCATAACAGTTTTAATTTTTTATTGAGATTTATACATCAGATTTCTATTGAAGTATGGTTTGTTAGGATAGGGCAATATTTGACTGAGATATTACTATTTGAAAATCTGAAATCAGCTTAAAGTTGTCCAAATGAAGTTCTTAGCTATGCATATTACTAATCAAAAATTAAGTTTTGATATATTTACGGTAGGACATTTACTAAATATCTTCATGGAACATGATCTTTACTTAATAACCTAAGTATAGTAATAAATGTATGCTTTTTGGCATAAAAGAAAAATTGATAATTTTGAACAATACAATGTATTGTTGGCTATTGCTACAAAAATACCTGTGCTGCTTATGATTGCTTCTGTGCTCCAGACTCACATATAGTGAAGCAAGTGTCCATACTAAACTAATAACTTCATATACACACACGCACACGCGCACACGCGCACGCGCACACACACACACACACACACACACACGAGACAGGGGCTAGTTGTCACGGAGGCTTTATTTACAAGGTGTTGAATCAAGTCTAATTCTCCAAATGCTTGCTTTCTCTTGCATTTCAAATGTCTAGATAAATTAGAACATTGTGTGTTTTTATACTCAAACGAAGCATTTAAATATCATCTTACTAAGATATATTATTGGGTATAGAGTGATGATGACTGATATTTATGGAATTTTATGTCAGTATCTGCTCTATCTGTCATAAACATATCAGTGATTTACATAACAAGCATCAGAATTTCATCATATATATATATATATCAGCATCTGCACCAAAATGCATATTTGCTCTGAATAAAATATAGCTGTTTTACTCCATATTCACTATATCAGGCTATATGAGCCATAAAAGCATGACTTCGCACATTTAATTTTTTTTTTGATTTTGTCTAAAGGTTCAATAAACTGTTCAATTATTATTTAATATGTCATGCTTTAATGGTTCATATGGCACTCTTTCAGGTCATAAAGCATGCATCTGTAAATGCATGAGTATATTTGGCAGACCTCACTGTAACTGAAGAAGCTAACACAGTCTTTCACAGACGGACCGTGTCTAATCCAGAAGGAATCCCCATCTGTGAGGATGCTTTGAGACACGCGGGGGCAGCAGAACCCAGCAGAACCCCCTCGTGACGCAGCTATTCCCTGATTTATCATATTACACCACAGTTATGTTTCATGGATAAAGATACACTGCTCTTACAGTACATCTAGCCAAACGTGTCGGATAGAAAATATATATTTTACATTTACATGTTTCATTTAAACCTATTTTAGGATAATTTAGGCTCAATTTTGTCATGTTTTAGGCTTATTTTCTTACTGTACAATAAAACTTGAATAATCTTTTGTCATTAAACAAAATTAGTATATCATTTGTTTTACATTTCATGTGAGGCGCGAGGGAAAATGTGAATAAAAACTGAAATCCAAACAGATTTTAAGATGCATCAATACTATCAATACTAATTTTAATTTCATTTTAGGTTTTTATTTAAAGATGTATAATTACTGTTTCCTTCACATTTTTGAAACCATAAATGTATGAAATTGCACTTCCAATTTAAATTTGCATATAAGATATTTTTACATTTAATTATATTTTAGAAGCATTAATATTTATTTATTTAATGTTTAAGGTGTATTTTCTTACAGTAACATAAAACTTTAGAAAATAGTTTTTATTCAAATCAGCATAAATTAAATGCAGTACAAATATGGCAATGGTGTATAAATAATTTTCACGTAAAATATCATTTGTTTCACATTTCAAGTGAGGGAAAATAAAATTGAAACTCAAAAATTCAGATTTTAATTTAAGACTTAGGTTTAAGAGATTCATACTTATTTATAAGTAATCTTAAATATTTAATCCCCCCAATATTAAATATTTGGTTCCATTTATGAATCCAGCACAAACCATGTCTGTATCTTGTCTGCAGGCACATGCGTGTGCAATGTAAAAAGTCTTATATAAAGCATTTTCTCTCTCTTTTCATTTACAAGGTGATGAAATATTTGTGTCTGGGCTGAAAGGAGAAAACACAGCTGGACACAGATAATCACGCACAAAATAATAACTTGCTGAGTGATAAGATGAAAGATAAGACTGCACTGTTTCACTACAATATCACGTTACGGTTCTGTTCCTTCAGGAATATAAAACTCATGAAAACATATCAATGTCATATTTCAACACACACAAAAGCCAATTTTAGGACCTTTTTAATGTTTAATGTTTATTTTCTTACAGTAAAACATTGCTGTAAATATGCTCATCCTCCGGCCATTCAATGTAGATGAGATTGTTTCTTCATCAGATTTGGAGAAATGTGTCACTGCATCAGTGTCTCAGCAATGGAAGTGAATGGGTGCCGTCAGAATGAGAGTCCGAACAGCTGGACTCTGGAGATGAGTTAAACACATCTTAATGATGGATTTGTGTCTTCTCCAGATGTTAAATGATGGACTGGAGTGGAGTGGATTATTGTGATGTTTTTATCAGACTCTCACTTTGACGGCACCCATTCACTGCAGAGCATCCGTTGCTGAGACACTGATGCAGAGACACATTTCTCCAAATCTGATGAAGAAACAAACTCATCTACATTGAATGGCCTGAGGGTGAGGATATATACATTTTTAGGTAAACTAGTCCTTTAAATCGCCTGAAGGTAATCTTTAATGTCTTTGTGCACAAATATGATTTCAATTATTTCTTATGATTTTGTGGAGAAATATGACGTTCTTAACTACTTTTGTGAGATTAATTTCAGACCTGTGCAAGTTCATACTCTAAGAACAGAAGCACGGACAGAAATATATAAAGAATGGTGTGAGAAACTGGAGAGTGGAATTGATATATTTATTAGAGTATTTTTACACAGTGTTGAGCTTGTTTTACTGCTGCCATCTGAGCAACACACACTCATGCTAATCCACACAAATCCCTTCTTCATCATTATTTCGGTCTGTTGTGCTCATATTTACCGCACTGGATCCGAGATGCACTCAAACTAACAGAACGATACGTTCAGTCCAGCACCCAGTCAGACATGCCTCCACACAAATATAATGCCATCACTGCTAAAAATGACAGTAATGATGTACCAATTTGACACTTCAGAGCCTTTTGTCAAATGTGACGTGAACCGCTCTAATTCCAGGCACAGTCAGAGACCCCAGTGCACTCTGGGAGCTTGTTAATTTAGCACAAGGGTGAGTGTAAAGCTGAACTCCCAGCAACCCTGAAACTAAACTTGCTTTGCCTTCAGCAGAAGCTTTCATGCTAAAAATATATAAGATTGATTGATAGATACAACAATATATAGATGGATAGATAGAATAACAACGACAGACAGACAGACAGAATAACAACGACTGACCGACTGACAGACAGAGACAGACAGACAGACAGACAGACAGACAGACAAACAGACAAACAGACAGACTAACAATGACCGACCGACCGAGACAGACAGACAGACAGACAGACAGACAGACAGACAGACAGACAGACAGACAGACTAACAATGACCGACCGACCGACCGAGACAGACAGACAGACAGACTAACAATGACCGACCGACCGAGACAGACAGACAGACAGACAGACAGACAGACAGACAGACAGACTACCAATGACCGACCGACAGACAGACAGAATAACAACGACCGACCGACTGACAGACAGAGACAGATAGACAGACATACAGACAGACTAACAACGACCAACAGACAGAGACAGACAGACAGACTAACAATGACCGACCGACCGACAGACAGACAGAGACAGACAGACAGACAGACTAACAATGACCGACCGACCAACAGACAGAGAGACAGACAGACAGACTAACAATGACCGACCGACAGAGACAGACAGACAGACAGACTAACAATGACCGACCGACCGGCCGACAGACAGAGACAGACAGACAGACAGACAGACTAACAATGACCGACCGACAGAGACAGACAGACAGACAGACTAACAATGACCGACCGACCGACAGACAGACAGTCAGACAGAATAACAATGACCGACAAAAAGACAGACAACGACAGAGACAGACAGACAGACTAACAATGACCGACCGACCGACAGAGACAGACAGACAGACTAACAATGACCGACCGACCGACAGAGACAGACAGACAGACTAACAATGACCGACCGACCGACCGACAGACAGACAGACAGACAGACAGACAGACAGACAGACAGACAGACAGACAGACAGACAGACAGTCAGACAGAATAACAATGACCGACAGAAAGACAGACAACGACAGACAACGACAGAGACAGACAGACAGACAAACAATGACCGACCGACAGACAGACCACGACAGACAACGACAGAGACAGACAGACAGAATAACAATGACCGACAGACAGACAGACAGACAGACAGACAGACAACGACAGAGACAGACAGACAAACAATGACCGACAGACAGACAGACAACGACAGAGACAGACAGAATAACAATGACAGAGACAGACAGACAGACAGACAGACAGACAGACAGA
>QVTF01002128.1:132500-230000 GCA_003573665.1 Oxygymnocypris stewartii | reverse complement strand
GTGCAGTAAATACTGAGGGTCACATGTGAAATATTCCTCTATATCTCCTCTGAGCATTCGGGTGCAGTGAAAGCACCACCCGTCCTGAATGCTGATGCCATCTGTAATTCTTCTCAAATCAATAAACTGGTGTAAACAGACAAAAACAATCAGCTACACACACAAAAACATGTTGTATGATGCAGATAGGTGTCTTAACATGTGAAGGAACTCCATGTATGGACAGCTCGCTGCCTGCAGACACACACACACACACACACACACACACACACACACACACACACACACACACGGACTGTGATGAATGTGAAGTGTGGAGGAAGACCAGCCTTCCCTGGCCGAACAACATATGAGAGGCATTTCTGCTGCATCAGGATGTTAACACAACATTTGTAGATGAATAACACACACACACACACACACCTGACATCTGATGAGCATCACATACGAACACACACACACACACACACACACACACACAGACGGACTGTGATGGATGTGATGTGTGGAGGAAGACCAGCCTTCCCTGGCCGAACAACATATGAGAGGCATTTCTGCTGCATCAGGATGTTAACACAACATTTGTAGATGAATAACACACACACACACACACACATGCCTGACATCTGATGAGCATCACATACGAACACACACACACACACACCACCCCACCCCAGACCCCTTCAGGACAGCAGACCTGACTACCGCAGTCTACACACACACACACACACACACACACACACACACACACACACATGTACATACGCACACAGATCCATGTGAAATGACGTCAGTCGCTCACCGGCGCTCTTGTCTTTGCTCTCCATCTCCCGTTGCGCTGCTGTCGGTCACGGAGGATGAGGATGCCGATGATGAAGACACGTTGCTCACTGCTTGGCGTCGGTTCCTGGCTCGCGCTGCAGCCCAAGGGCGCGACTCTCACGTGAGAGCAGCTGTCAGTCACTTCACGCGCCGTCCGGTGCTGAGGCAGCGGCGGAATCGCGGGCGTGGCAGTGTTTGTTGATGCTAGAGCGCGTGAGTGTGAGTGTGTCTGACCGGGGCTCGTTAACGGGAGCTGCCGCAGCTCCGCCGCTTTCAGACACACGGGCGTGACGTCACCGCAGGTGTCATGTGATGCATCACAAAAGAGTCCCGATGTGATCCTCTGATCAACCTTACTAAGGTGCAAATTGTATTATCACGGTAATTAATTCATATAGAGCCGTTACAAATATCTTAAGACTATTAAGAATAGTTTACGATTTTTTAATCATTACTATTTTCTTTTTCGTGAGAATGCATAAATTTTTTTTAAATTCAAATGATAATTAAGTTATACCTATTTGTAGTATCAAATAATTGTAACAAATTATTATTATATACTTATAGTAATTTCTCGATCATTATTAAATTGTAAGTGAATTGTAATTGAAAATTAATTTCCCGCCTTACAGTATAGCATTTAGTCTAAATGCAAATGTGGATGGAATAGCCTACTATTAAAACTAAATGTATAATTATTAAAAAATGTAACAACATTTTTTAAATGTTTAAAAGACAATAAATAACGTTTTTCTTCAAATCTGTATGTATTTTCTTGGATTGGAAATATATAGAAGGTAAAATGCATTTTAAATTATTTTTTAAATTGTATAAATTAGCCTATATATTTACAAATATACCAAAAAAATGACCAAAACGTATATTAGCATAAAATCCTGAAGCATCATTTCAAATATATTTGAATACATTTTTTTGCAAATGGGTGCAAAAGCCATTCAAGTCACAAATGACTGCACCACTCTCTTAAGTTAATTTTTTTTGAATGTCAACAAACCAAAAACCTCTCTCACACTCTCACACACACACACACACACACACACACACACACACACACACACACACACACACTCACACATTCTCACACACACTCACACACTCTCACAGACACACACACACACACACACACACACACATATCGATCTTGTTAAATCAAGTCACACACTCTCACACACACACACACACACACACACACACACACACAATGGTGGGTAAGTCGCAGGTGGGCAGACAGATGCTGAGACGACAGAAAACTAAAATAACCTAGCATGGCCTGCGCAAACTCACACACTCATTTATAAAACTGAGCTGGATTATTTTGGGATTTAGCTGCTTAAGCAAAACTAAATAAGCAGTCGTGTCATATCTAAATGTGTGCAAAAGTGTTTCAAACTCCACCTGGTCAGCAAGATACAACAATAGCTCTCAGCATTTACACACACACACACACACACACACACACACACACACACACACACACACACACACATTCACCATCATGCTGACACACACACACATTCACCATCATGCTGAGCTATTCTGTTGTACTGATAAACTTCTCAGCATTTATCTTTCTTACACACACACACACTCTCTCTCACACACACACTCTCTCTCTCTCTCTCTCACACACACACACACACACACACACACACACACACACACACACACACACACACACACTCTCTCTCTCTCTCTCACACACACACACTCTCTCTCTCTCTCTCACACACACACACACACACACACACACACCATCATGCTGAGCTGTACTTTACAAAGAGGCATTCTGTTGTACTGATAAACTTCTCAGCATTTATCTTTCTTACACACACACACACTCTCTCTCTATCACACTCTCTCTCTCTCTCTCTCTCACACACACTCTCTCTCTCTCTCTCTCTCTCTCACACACACACACACACACACACACACATTCACCATCATGCTGAGCTGTACTGTACAAAGAGGCATTCTCTTGTACTGATAAACTTCTCAGCATTTATCTTTCTTACACACACATCTGTAATTCTCTGTCGCAGCACTTTAGCTGAGCTCCAGGAGGAAAAACTGTTTCTCCTACAGTGTCAGTGCTTTTAATACAAGAGCATTTAGCTGACAGCATGTGGGTTATGATCCCTGACGGTGCTCTCGAACTACACAAGTTGATGGGGAAGCAATAATATTACAATATATTTCGATTCAGTAGGAATCAAACACTGCGATTGCTCATAAATAGCCAACTTTTCAAAGAAATAGCATCTGAAACAGGAGGTTAAATGCTTCAAATGGTTGCATGCAACAATGATGTCATGCTTGCAATCCAATTTTGTGCATAAATACACCAGCTTTTGCCAGACTGATTATATAATAAAGCAAAGAATGCAACAAATCAGTTGATATTGCTGTCTACTAATCGCACAAATGTTTTTGTGAGAAATTAATACTTTTATTCAGCACGAATGCATTAAATTGATCAGAAGTGACAGTAAAGACATTAATAATGCCACAAAAGATTTCTATATTGAATAAATGCTGTTCTTTTGAACTTTCTATTCATCTGTGAATCCTGAAGAATAAAATACATCACAGCTTCCCAATAAATATGAAGCAACGACTGTTTTCAACATTGATAATAATCAAAAATGTTTCTCATATTATTATGATTCCTGAAGATCATGTAACAATGAAGACTGGAGTAATGATGCTGAAAATACAGATTTGATCACAGAAATAAATCATATTTTACACTATTTTCATATACAAATATTAAAATAACTGTTTTATGTTTGATATTACTATTTTTACTGCATTTCTATCAAATAAATGCAGCATTGGTGAGCAGAAGAGTCAAAAACATTAAAAAACAAACTTTTGAACCTCAAATATGAACGGAATTAGCTTTTTTTATACTGATTTTTTTAGGTCTCAATGTTGAAACAGAATAAACAAAGTCTTCCTCACACTTTTGCACTGCTGTACAGCTTTATTTACCAAACACAAGTTTAAAATGCAATGCAACATTGATCCAGAGCAGATATGTTATTTTGCTGAGATGTCCATAAGCCCGCTGGCATGTTAGAGATATTAATCAAGCATAAGAATAACATGTGCACACAATTTTCATGGACATTAGCCTAATGACGACATTAGCCTAAACACATGGTGGGGCTGTAAAAGAGTGTTTAGGATCCCCTTAAACAGAATAAAAACACCCCACTGGTTTAATTTCTGTGATAAGGCATTACGATTGGTCCCTGTAGAGCTTGAAGATTCACGTTTGGTCTGTTCTGATCCGTCCCTACTACCAATCACATGCAAAGATATGCATGTGTCAATAATTAAATGAGTGTACATCACATGATTGGCTGATTGGTCTAATTAGGAGAAGTAGGCGGGGTTAGTTACAGCAGTATGTACAGTTACAAAGCACATCACATAATGAGCAAAATACAAATTATTACAAAAACAAATTATTCAATGCACCTATCATGTTTAGCAGCATATATATATACAATAAAGTTAATAAAGTGTTCTGTTTATAATGTATTTTTTTTAAGGGGTGAATCTCACGAAAGCAATTTAAAAGCCTATTTTAGAATCAAGATTTTACATGACAAGAATATTTTACTTAGCAATTCTCATTAATTTAATGCAATGCCAAAAATATATATTTTATTTAAACTGCAATATTAATTGATGTACAATGCATCTATAATTTAGGCTTTTTTAAATCACTATTACATCAATCTAATTCCATTTAAAAGATCAATTTAGAGTTAAATGTCATGAAAATAGCGTCACAATGAAAACATCTTAATAGTTCTAAAATAGGCTTTATTTTTAAATGCAACATAATTAATTATAGAATTTTAGAGGGGTAAAATTATACACGGAAATGTTTTCATGAGATTCACCTCAAGAGATCGTCACAGGGAGTGTGTTTGTGTGTGTTTTTGGAGTCCTAATGTGCAGTTTGTGAGAATAAAGTTATTCTGTAAGTGTGTTAGTGAAACGATAGTGTCTAAAATAGCATGTTTACAGTATCATGTTACAGTGTACTTACAAGTAAAGCATATAAACACATTTTGTCTAATTGCACTTCTGAGTGGAGTTATGGATTTCCTGTTTTCCATATGAGCCATGCACAAACCGTCCTCCCCCCCACATCCTTCCATAAATCTCCCGCTCTCTCTCTCTCTCTATCCTTCCCGCAAAAGCTTGGCGTCCTTAATGGGGAGGAACTGATGTGAACATGACTTCAAACTGGCAGCAGTGAAACAGGATCATGTCCATTTTTAACATCATATTTAAAGCCTGAAGCATTTAACATCTCCAGCGCTGTGCAAAACACACAGATTCCTGCTTCTGTGAACAGAAGAAATTAAGAAATCAAGAAAAAAGTCAGCGCCCAATCAGATCAGGGGGCGTGGCTTCAGAATAATTGATCATTAATGTTATAGTGTGGTTGTCAGTGCCCAATCAGATCAGGGGGCGTGGCTTCAGAATAATTGATAATGTTATAGTGAGGTTGTCAGCTCCCAAACAGATCATTGGGTGTGGCTTGAGACGAATTTATCATTGATGCGAAAGTGAGATCATGTAACATCGTCTGGAGTCAGCGCCCAATCAGATCGGGGGGCGTGGCTTCAGAAGAATGTGGTCAATGCAAAAATCTGATCATCTGCAGTCAGCGCCCAATCAGATTAGGGGAGTGGCATCTGAAGAATTGATAATTAATGCTAGTGGGGTTGTCTGCAGTCAGCGCCCAATCAGATCAGAGGGTGTGGCTTGAAAATAATTTATCATTAATGCTACAGTGAGATTGTCAACTCCCAATCAGATCAGGGGCGTGGCTTCAGAAGAATGTCATCAATGAAAAAGTGAGCTCGTCCCGAGTAAGCACCCAATCAGATCAGGGGGCGTGGCTTCAGAAAAAAAAAAGATCAATGCGAAAGTGAGGTTGCATGAGGTCGTCTGCAACCAGTGCCCAATCAGATCAGTGGGCATAGCTTCAGAAAAATGTATCATGGATGTGAAAGTGAACTCATCCCCAGTCAGCGCCCAATCAGAGGGCGTGGCTTCAGAACTGTCATCGATGGAAATGTGAGTTCATCTGCAGCCAGCACCCAATCAGATCAGAGGGCGTGGCTTCAGAATAATTTATCATTGATTGAAATGTGAGGTCATCTGCAGCCAGCGCCCAATCAGATCAGAGGGCGTGGCTTCAAAACTGTCATCAATGGAAATTTGCGGTCATATGCAACCAGCACCTAATCAGATTAGAGGGCGTGGCTTCAGAATAATTTGTCATCGATTGAAAAGTGAGGTCATCTACAGCCAGCACCCAATCAGATTAGAGGGCGTGGCTTCAGAATAATTTGTCATTGATTGAAATGTGAGGTTATCTGCAGCCAGCGCCCAATCAAACTAGAGGGCGTGGCTTCAGAATAATTTGTCATCGATTGAAATGTGAGGTCATCTACAGCCAGCGCCCAATCAGATCAGAGGGCGTGGCTTCAGAATAATTTGTCATCGATTGAAATGTGAGGTCATCTACAGCCAGCGCCCAATCAGATCAGAGGGCGTGGCTTCAGAATAATTTGTCATCGATTGAAATGTGAGGTCATCTACAGCCAGCGCCCAATCAGATCAGAGGGCGTGGCTTCAAAACTGTCATTAATGGAAATTTGAGGTCATATGCAACCAGCACCTAATCAGATTAGAGGGCGTGGCTTCAGAATAATTTGTCATCGATTGAAAAGTGAGGTCATCTACAGCCAGCACCCAATCAGATTAGAGGGCGTGGCTTCAGAAAAGTGTGTCATCGATTCAAAAATGACGTTGCATGATGTCGTTTGCAGCCAGTGCCTAATCAGATCAGTTGGGGTGGCTTCAGAAGAATTTGTCATCGATGCGAAAGTGAGGTCGCGTAACGTCATCTGGGTTGATGAAAACTGAGATGGACTTCCCAGGATTCTCCGTGACCAGCTGCTGGAGTTTCTTCGCGAGCCGGTCGTCCGGTTGCTGATCGGCTCCAGTTTCTGACAGGGGAGACAACAGGTTTGAGCTTCCTCCGCGCCACTGGAGCTCATGCGTGAGTCGCGACGCAGCTTTAGCGTGCTCTATTGCGCTTCGCAAGTGTTCTGCTGGGTCGGAGCGAACAGACGACAGCTTGCGTGCATGCAGCATGGCCATGTCATCACTGAGGTGCTCTAGCATGTTGCATTGCGGGATAAAGTAATTCGGGCAGGTCTTATTCACCAAGCAATGCTGCAAGTCGTCGATCAACCCGAGCAAAAAGTGCGCGGCGTAATCTTCCTGCGCCAAGTACGTATGCGGCAAGCGGTCGCAGGCCCAAAGCATTAGAGAACGCAGGTGATATGGGCTGATGGCTTTGGGTCGAGAGAGGAGCTTAATAATCAGAGCTTTACAAGCCTGGTACGCCTGCATGAGACTGGCAGAGATGCACTTCTTCAGCTGCACCTCGCTGCGCGCAAATGACAAGCGCCATTCATTTTCCTTCTGGCCTGTAGAAGAGCAGGCAGGCAGCAAATAAAACCCGCTAATCACTTCCTCTTCCGTGATTTTCCCATCCCAAAAATGGTTCTCCATTAACCAGCTTTGAGCCACCGCCGGCCAGCCTTTGAACGACACTACTGGAACCACATCATACAGCATCCGACTGCCTCCGACGCCCAAAATGATGGAGATGACGGTTGCGTTGCGCTCAACCTTCTCAACCCGCGGGACACCGCGCTGCGGCTTCTTCTGAATCTCCGCCAGAACCATACTTATGGATTCGTAGAACCAGTCAGCCACCAGCGTGGGTGAGAAAAAGTAATTGGTGGCACCGTTAACATGGTCTACAACCGTGCAACAGTCCTTCCACTTGTTGATAGTTCCCTCGTCAAACAGACGCAGGCTGAGCCAGGAGTGGCAGAGCGCCGAGTGACGCATGTCTAGCGTGACCGGCTGGTTTCGGTCGTGGAGTTTGAGCGCGGGAACCAGTAACGTGAAGTCCATGTCGTAATCGGTTCCCCGTGCATATACCGTCAACTCGTCCAGATCCATGTCGACCACGCCTTCTCGGACCCCGCCGGACAACAGCAGGTACTCGTTGGCAACCGGAAGCTTCTGGTCCAACTTCTGCACCATGCCTGAAAACAGATAATTATATCGTTAGATAGGGACAAATGTTGTACAAAGTAGATCAAACAGACTATATGTCCTTGTAAAAGGGAATATATGTTACGCTCTCCAGGCTAAATTCTCAATCTAATTATGAGATAACAATAGGGCTGTAACGATACGCGATATGAAACCGAAATCGCGACACTCAGATCCACGATCCTGTGTCGCGGTGTGATAAGGGAGAATCGCGACACACCCCGTGACTACCTTTCCAATCATGTGACGCCTGCCTGCAAAAGTTGAGCTAGTGGCACACAGATTTTCCCCTCAAGGACATCGCGTGCGTGCTCCAATCATATTTCTGAATTAAATTAATAAAGAAACTAAACGAATTAATGACCACTTTGCTTTTAAAAACCAAACGGAACTATTTTAATGGCCGCAAAAGCAGATTTATAATGTTGGGGAGAGATAGAGAAAGACACGGGCTCTGGTCGGACTCGGGCGGCGAATTCTGATAAACTGCAGGGATCTATATTCATTCCCTCGTTTCAATTAAGAGTTCCCCGGACTAATTGTGAACAGATTGCACTCCCGTCTTCTTCCCGAGCATGTGAACATGTTAATTTAATATATGAAATAAGTTATTGTTATAAAGACAGACGTTAAAATAATGTTCACATAATAAGCGCTGTCATTCAGGCTGTTCACAAGAGAGGTCTGCTTCACTTTCGGGTTTCGGGCCGCGTTAATATTTAATGGATAGCTTCGGGCTCGAGATTGTAGCTAAACCAAAACTACATGCAGGCTCCGCTGCTTTCATAGACGCACGCGCACACACATTATTGCACAGATATCAGAGATCGCGCAGCGCACAAACAGCACGGGAACTTTTTCTTAGTAAAATAGCTTCGATAGGCTACTGACTCGCAACATTATATTTCTCTGTAATGAGGAGGTAAAATCGTTTTTTAAAGTAACTAAGCCTCATTGCTTGTAGAGAGAGACGCGCAGATGCAGGTGCACATGTACGCGCAACTTTCATACCTCTCTCTCTAACTCTCGCTAATTCAAATAAATGATTTGCTCATCAATAACCTATATGAAATAGGTTATTGTTATGACAGACGATAAAATTAATGTTCACATAATAAGTGCCGTCATTCAGCCTGTTCAAAATATGTTTTAGCGAGTAATGTTTTAAGAATGATATTCTGTTTAACGTAATATGTTTTAAGCCTAATATTCATTAATTAATTAATCAAACGGTTACTTTTTTTTATGAATGTTCATGCTCATTTTTAAAATATAAATGTCCTAACCTTATGAGCAGTTGATAATCGACGGACTGTTCTGTTAATAAATGCCTCATTCGGTTATGTTATATTAATATGTTTCAGCAATCATAAGTTATGACCATTAATTGTCTCAGGTTAAGATAGACTATTCTCTAATTAATAAAACTGTTATCTTACAGATTAAAAGCCTGAATAGTTTCTCTCCTTCTCTCTCTCTGTGTATGTGTGTGTGCGTGGGTGGGTGGGTACATGCACGCGAGGGGTGCGATTTTCGAGTAATCGAATAATACCCAGCGATTATCGAATATTACTTTTGCTTAAAATGCACATCCCTACTATTTATATTGTTAATAATTTGCATAGTTAATCTTGTTCTTTGGTGTTCAGTTTATAAAGATTTTTCAAATGTTATTTAATAAAAAATATTGTTTAAAAAAATCTTTTTTTTTTTTTCTCCCACCCCCCCACGAAAAAATCGTGATACGAACCGAATCGTGGGTTTGGTGTATCGTTACAGCCCTAGATAACAAGCATCAACGTTTGATTTCAACCATTAAGTAAACTATGATTTCAATCTTTGACATGGTCTTACTCCGTCAATATTACAGATTTTCACAGAATGTTCTTTACCTTATGAAGTATGACAGTAAATCACCCAAAAATTACTTTAGCTGGGTTTTTACAGCTAGGGTCACGTATTCAAAGTCTTTCATGATAAAAGTTATTCCAAGGAGGGACGTTTAAGTGGAATTCTATCCTAAAGAACGTTAATTGGAAACTGTTACTCTTCAAATTTTGTATTTCAGAAAAAAAGAAATTGATCTTGCATAAATTTACCCAGACAATATTGTACTCTCAAAGTTTATAAGAAAACCCATCCATGTTTTGTTGAAACAAAGTTTATCACATTATGATCAAAATGCTCAAATGACTACAAAAAGATTATTCAATCATGTTTTGCAGCTTGAACATTTTCTGATTTGATTTATTAAACATTGAAATTCATGAACCCCACTTAAAATATTGTACAATCTCATTAAGTCTATTCATGACAATTAAACACTTTTCCTTCCAACTCTCATTAATGTAGTTGTCAAAACGATTTTATATTTATATAATTATATGAATTAGTATTTCTGTATCACTGCATTACTTTTGATTTATAACTGTGATTTTATTATTATATTTTAAAATGTTAATTTAAAAAATTAAAAAGTAAAATGATTATGATGGTGTTAAATTGCCATGAAAATAGCATATCAATGGAAAATCTCAAAAAATAGGCTGTTTTCTATATAATCGCAGGACTTGTTTTTATTCTGACATGTTT
This sequence comes from Oxygymnocypris stewartii, assembly GCA_003573665.1. Lineage (NCBI taxonomy): Eukaryota > Metazoa > Chordata > Actinopteri > Cypriniformes > Cyprinidae > Oxygymnocypris > Oxygymnocypris stewartii. The sequence continues at coordinate 219,398 of QVTF01002128.1, read as the reverse complement.
CTATTAGATTCACTCAAAGAGACCGTGTGTCCGTCATCACAGGGTTTGTGTTTAGTGATGCAGTTTTATTATAGCTGATCAATATCTATGTTTCCATCCAAATATTCAAATATAAGTTATGCGCAAAACTGGAATATCGCATAAAACATGTGTGAATAAAGCACTGAGTCAAAGAGAACAAAATCATCACTTCCTGGTAAACTGTGGCACTAAATATCACTAAGAATATAGAAGAAGCCACTGAATATAATAATTTTTTATCATATATGACAAATGACTTGCACCTCAGAGCGAGTAGATGAGACACAATAAATACTGTCACTGCTTTCGGAGGAGGATGCTGCTGTTTGGGAACGCAGTCGTGTAAGATATTATACTGAAATACTTAGATGACAGACTTTACTCAGGCGTTTCAGAATGACCATAACTACATATAGATGCTGTGAACGAGATCGGTCCGCTGGTTAATCAAGTTATCCCGCCTCATAGCGCAAAGTCACATGACATTTACGATGTGCATGGAGGAATTTATTCTGTAAATGTGTTTCCATCGAAGTTTGTGCATTTTTTCTTATTGGATAAAAAATGTATCCTACTCAAATGTGTGCATACGTTTTTTATGCGCATTTTTAGAATTTATGCGCATCTTGGCGTTTCCATCTAGCGTGTTTTTATGCGATATTCCCAAAATGCACATAAAAATAGATGGATAGAAACGCTAATGCGCTAATGTTTTGCAAGAGAATAGGGGGTGAATTAAATTTGCAAAGTGTAATTTTTGCACCTGTAACATGACAAAATGGTGTTGCAAAATAATACATTTTAAAGTCTGTTTAATTAACTTTAAATGAATGCAAACATCTTAAGAGTAGTGATTAAGTTTCTTCAAATGTATGCACTTTGGTGTCATGAGCGTTGCCAAAAAAACTAACAATTTCCATGTTGTAACGTTGTTATTTCACAATTTCTGTAATTTTGGCGAAAGGTGAGCGCAACTTTACAGAGAATGAAGGACATTGCTTCACAGAACAAAATGTCATAATAAAGCAATTGACAAAGGTTAATCTATAACCACGAGAACAACAGAGCAAAAGCAATAGAGTCTATAAAACGATCCCTGCACAAACACAAGAACATTCCAGACCAGACCCTGAAACAGCCAACGGACTCCTGGAGAAAATAATCCCCATCACACCTGATGATTAAGAGTACATGTGCCAGCCAGTGACTCAGGGGTATTACAATCTCCCATCAGCAGCAGAAGAACCTCCAGAGATGTTTAGAAAGATCAAAACAACTTAGTGTCTGTGTGTGTGTGTGTGTGCGTGTGCGTTTGTGTCTGTGTGCATGTGCGTGAGTGCGTGCGTGTTTGTGTGTCTGTGCGTGTGTGTGTTTGTGTCTGTGCGTGTGTGTGCGTGCGTGTGTGCGTGCGAGTGTGAGTGTGTGTGTGTCTGTGAGTGTGTGTGTGTGCGTGCGTGTGAGTGTGCGTGCGTGCGTGTGTGTGCGTGAACGTGTGTGCGTGTGAGTGTGTGCGTGCGTGTGTTTGTGTCTGTGCGTGTGTGTGTGTGCATGTGTGTGCGTGCGTGTGTGTCTGTGTGCGTGAGTGCATGTCTGTGTGTGTGCGTGCATTCGTGTGTGGGGCTGTGTGTGTGTGTGTGTTTGTGTCTGTGCGTGTGTGTGTCTGTGTGTGCGTGCGTGCGTGCGTGTGGGCGTGTGTGTGTGTGCGTGTGTGTGTTTGTGTCTGTGCGTGTGTGTTTATGTGTGTGTGTGCGTGGGCCCTGAACATCTGTCACACTCCTCCAGAGGCCACAGCGAGTTCAACATTCAGAAATACACCTTCAGGCCCACAATATGAGCAACTATCATAATAAGAGCGCAGTAAACTCAGCTCAGCATGCAAGAGGGTCATTCTGTGTCGCCTCAACCAGAGGTCCCCGGCTAAAAATATTGATTTTGATCTTTTTTTCTGTTGAATTAAATACATGAATTAAGAAGAAAATGCAAAATATTAATTATCATGGATGTATTTTCACTGAGTAATCCACCATTTTGTAGTAGGGGATCAAAATGATAATATGAAAATGTGTATAATTCAACAATTCACACTGAGATCACTATACACACAGCCCTTACTGGCATACATCCGTTACACTCAGACAGCATCCCTGCATCGCCCGGAGGCTGCTCCTCAACTCATGCATTCTGCTTCACAGTGCAGCACTTCTGTTCAGCGTCTCGGACAATTCAACTCTTCTACAAATAGATGCTCTATTTTTCTGCAGTGATGCTTTGTACTGGCGCCACACGACCGCTAATTTGGCTCCACTTATTCCTGCTGGTCTGGCATTTTATTCTAATTCACAACCATTTCCACTCCAAAACATTTTTAGACCTAAATGTAAGATTTGTGTATATGAATTGCATACACAATTTCCATGCATTTGAATTGCAGAGTTTGAACAAACTATTCAAATGAATGTGATGCATATTTTTCATGTACATCAGTGAAACATGTCAGATGTAGGCCTAAAGATTTTTTACATAATTGCATACAATCAGAGTTTCCAAAAAAGGTTTTGGTTTTATTTGCATGCTTTGGATTTGTTTTATGTTATTTTACTTTATTATGCATTTTATTTTTATTCATATATATATTCTTTAACTATAGCAAGTGTCCAGATTTGTTTATTTTGTTCTCATTTGGCAGTTAATTTTAATATTTATTTGCAGGTTTTTGATTTTGTTATTTTCATTTAATTCTATTCCTTATTTTAGTTTTCACATTGTCTTTTCCTCATGCGGTCTCGCCTTGTTTTTCCTTCCAATAATTAAACCCAAAGCAATGACATGTTTTGTCTTATATAATCAGCTACATGTACAGGTGAACATTTTCAGTGAATAACAATTTAAATGTTTAGTTATATGCCTTAAAGATAATTTTTGCTGTTTCTGGAGCTTAAAATCCACTGCTGACCTTCCACTTTCACTGAATGAAGACAGAAAGCAGAGGCTTGGAAATTGTGCGTCTCCTTTTGTTTTCAAGAGAAGACGGAAAGTCATGCAACCGATGCTGGGGAGTAAATAATGACAGAATATTAATTGTTGGCTGAGCGGTTTCGTTAACAGCGAGCAGATGACCCTATTTTGACATCTCATGCAAATAAAGCATCAGTGCAAACATGAGTTGAAGCTGCAAACACACCCATCCGCAGCTCAACGCAGGCCGACGCGCAAAGACAAAGACCGACGCACTGAACGCGCACTTTCCCTTTCAGATGCATGCATGCGTGCGCGAGCTGCATTGTGTCGGAAGCCGAGTTCTTCCTCACCGAGCATGGAGAAGATGAAGTCCTTGGCCGTGTGGATCTCGAGCGCGCGCTGGTCGTCATACTCGCGCTGCTCGTGCTTGCTGAACTCGGCGATCAGCCGGTTGAGCTCCTCTATCCTGGCTCCGGACCTGAAGTCCAGCTCGGGGGCCTGCGGGACGTGTTTAGTGCTGCTCGGTGTGGCGGTGGGGCTGTTTCCAGCGGAACCAGCCCGGCTGGAGAGCGCAGGCGCCGCCATGTTCGCGAGGAGACGGTGAACCGGAGCCGTGGAGCGCATGCGCAGTATGGCTGGAGGCGGGATGATGCGCAGCTGCGGACCCACACTGATTTATTATTATTATAATTTTTTTATTATTAAACACGTGCTAAAAACCATAGAGGGCCAGATCACTCTACATTAAATTATTAAATATATGTTGACATATAAATAAATCGTTAAATAATTAAATACATTAATATGTAATAATATTTATTGATTCGTTCGTTTGTTTGTTTGTTTTTTGTTCATTCTTTCATTCATTTAATTAGTTCATTTATTTCCTCCACATTTTATTTTCACTACGTAAATAAATAAAAATATAAATAAATCACCAGTATGGATTCCATTGTTAGTACATGAGTGTGAATAAATAAATAAATGATTGAATGATATTTGTTTATTCATTCATTTATTTATGCATTTCATTTTGTATTTAACGATTTATTTATTTATATAACAATTTGTACTCAATTATTCTGTTGATAATTGGCCCTTCATGAGTAAAGTAAACAAATAAACTAATTAATTAACTAAATAGTAAATTAATAAACTGATATAAAAGCAAATGTACAATCCAGCCGCTAATTACAAAATATAATAAATCAATTGTGCTGCACGTGAGTAAATTAAATGAGTTAAAAATAAACAAATGTGTAAACCTGTAAATAAATTGACCCTGACTCAAATTTGTAAATTAATAAAACAAAATAAAAAACGCAAAGCCTTTCCAATTAACATATTCATAATCATAAAGATAAACAAATAGGCTATTTGAGCATGCAAATATATCAAAATCTGATTTTTGTAACTTTTGAACATTTAAATCCTGCTAAATGTATATGAATTTGAATTTAAATGCACGTTTCTTTTCTTTGAAAATTGCAACATAGATTATAACAATAGTCAGAGTCAGCGCGTGTGTCCGTGCGCGTATGTCCGTGCGCGTCCTCGTCCAGCAGGCGCCGCTGTGCGCGCGCTCTGAGCCAGAAGCAAGAAGAGGCACGCGCCGGAAGCGGAAGCGGCAGCTGCATGAACCGCAGGGGGGTCGCAGCTGTGATCATGATGGCGGCGGTGAGGGCTTCAGTGTTCAGAAGGGTTTCGGAGGACATCATCAGCTCACACTACCTGACGAACAGGTACCACACACTCCTCTAACTGCGTGTTTCTATCCTGAGCGCTTCACAGCACTCACAGCAGCGTTAATCAGCGCATTCATTACAGCTCCAGCTTAAAGTGTTCTTATTAACGGAGTCAGTATCAGTGTAAACATAATGATAACGGGCGGCTGTTTAGATTATAAACGTGTATTCGGCATGTGTAGCTGTAAACAGTATTTAAGGAGAGCCTGAAATAAGAATGGACCTTATGTATTAATAAAACATAATACTAATAACTTTGGCAAGATGTAATAACTTGCGTTAGAAACAACTTTTATAATAATGTAACCAAGGCACAGCTGGTGAGGTAAAATATACCTATATATATATATATATATATATATATAACAGTTTCATCCCATCATTATAATGTAATATATTACAATTTATAAGTTACCCTGGACCACAAAACCAGTCAAAAGGTCATATATTATACATTGAATGATCCAGTCAAATCATAACAGACAAAATCAATTATTCCGCCAGTAAAAACGTCATTACATTATTGAAAATAAACCCATTACGTATATTGTTTATAAGTTCTCTCAAAATTACTTTTATCAAACAAGTTTTTAGTAATTAATATAATATATTTGGGCTATTGTTTTTATTTTTTCACATTCTACCTATTGAAAAAATCAATATAAATGCAATATTTGATGATTGTTTTGCTCCAAATAGATTCACTCTTCAGACGCAGCAGAGGTGTGGCTTCCGCAAGGTAGCGAAGAAGGTGGAGCCAAAGAAGGGTGTGGCAGAAGAGGCGGAGCAAAATGAAATCTTACACAAGAAGGGCGTGGCTCCTGCTCCGGACCCGCCCACCCCACATGTACCCACCAGCAGGTCATTTGGCAGACTTGTCAAACCATTTGTCTTCACCATAGGGGTAGGTATATTTTGCTGACACATGACGGGCCTCGTTCATGAAATATACAGAAATAAAGAAGCCACAGTATGTTGAAAAATGAAGGTTTGCTTGAAGTTTTGATAGAGCTGGTATTGCTTGACTCCTAGTTGATGGTGCCAAGTCGTCTTTTATTTCCTGAAGCAAATTAAAAATAACATGGTTTGGCTTTATATGTTTGGACAATGTGTTTTTCTTGCTTTAAATGAATACCTGTGTAAAAACTCCTCTCCTTTCTAACACTGTTCTCTGTGTCTCTTCCTAGCAACAACAAATGCAGCCATTTCAAGCACAAAATAGTTTAAGACATGCTTTATTTGAGTGTTAAATAATGGCACAAATACCAGTAATTTGACGAGTGCAACCGTTAGTAAATCACGTTGTGTGATACTCTCCTCCCATAAATATTGTGTCTGAAACTCCTACAAATGCATATTCAATAAGGTCAGACGCAAAAATAACTGTCCAGGCCTTTTCAGCGCAAATTCGTCTTTAGTAAATCCTAAAAGCACTATTTTAATGCCAAAAGACGGTTTGTGCTGAGGCAAGCTGTCAGTGAAACTGGCCCAAAGGGTTTTATATGCGATTTGCACATTCATTGTATTTGTATTTCATGAATGAAGTCCAATGTGTGTGTGTGTGGATTATGATCTTTCAGAATATCGTAATAACTCCAGCTCAGTTTACAGGTTGTTCGTTCGGCGGAGCGGCGATATGGCAGTACGAAAGTCTCAAATCTCGTGTACAGAGTTATTTTGACGATGTCAAAGCAGACTGGATGGAGAAGATACGGCCTCAGAAACAAGGAGATTTACGCAAACAGGTGCGTCCCCGTTTAATGGACATTTGTGACCCTGAACCACAAAACCAGTCGAATTCTCGAATTGAGATTTATACATAATCTGCAACCTGAATAAATAATATTTCCATTGATGTATGGTTTGTTATGATAGGACAATATTTGAAAATCTGAGGGTGCAAAAAAAAATCTAAATATTGAGAAAATCATCTTTAAAGTTGTTCAAATGAAGTTCTTAGCTATGCATATTACTAATCAAACTTTAAGTTTTGATATATTTACGGTAGGAAATTTACTGAATATCTTCATGGAACATGATCTTAATATCCTAATGATTTTTGGCATAAAAGAAAAATCAATAATTTTGACCCATACAATGTATTTTTGGCTATTGCTACAAATATACCCGAGCTGCTTAAGACTGGTTTTGTGCTCCGGAGTCACATGTTTTCTGATGTGTGTTTTAACAGACGTCCGTTGTTCTGCAGATGAATCAGTGGTGGAACAGTTTAAGTGATGGACAGAAAACAGTCACAGGTCAGTCTGAATGACACAAACCAAATTTAGCCATCAGTAGGGGTGTGCGATATATATCGTTTGCGATATTATCGTAATTGTTGTTTTAACGATATGCAATTTTACAATATCGAGTATTTTTGCAAAAAACAAGCAAAACGCCTACAGAGTGCACGCACGCATTAGCCTTAACGTTACGTGGTGATTAATGAAGGGGTTAATCAGTGCACGCGCGCATTTAGAGCGTGTTCGTTCACTGCATGATTCAGTTTATTACAAGGCATTAAGAGTGATCGCAAAATTCAAGATATGGGGGCAGAAAATGTGTATATTTACGTTTCACATAGTTAAAATCACAAGAAGAGTGCCGTTATTTCTTCAAAATAAGCACGATTACAAATGTGATTTTATACAACAGTTTAATAAACAAGTTAATATTAAGATACTAATGTTATAGACGCCATATTGCCTGTTTTTTGCTCCATTTTGCCAACAAAAAATAATTACAAACAGCTACAGCACTGTTTTGCGTCTCTGAGCAACATGACGGTGATTCGTTCCTGAATGATTCAATCGTTTAAATGACTCGGTTCAGTCGAAATGATTCGTTCCTGAATGATTCAATCGTTTAAATGACTCGGTTCAGTCGAAATGATTCGTTCCTGAATGATTCAATCGTTTAAATGATTCGGTTCAGCCGCAGTGATTCGTTCCTGAATGATTCAATCGTTTAAATGATTCGGTTCAGCCGCAGTGATTCGTTCCTGAATGAGTCAATCGTTTAAATGATTCGGTTCAGCCGCAGTGATTCGTTCCTGAATGATTCAATCGTTTAAATGACTCGGTTCAGTCGCAGTGATTCGTTCCTGAATGATTCAATCGTTTAAATGACTCGGTTCAGTCGCAGTGATTCGTTCCTCAATGATTCAATCGTTTAAATGACTCGGTTCAGTCGCAGTGATTCGTTCCTGAATGATTCAATCGTTTAAATGACTCGGTTCAGTCGCAGTGATTCGTTCCTGAATGATTCAATCGTTTAAATGATTCGGTTCAGCCGCAGTGATTCGTTCCTGAACGATTCAATCGTTTAAATGACTCTGTTCAGTTGAAATGATTCGTTCCTGAATGATTCAGTCGTTTAAATGATTCGGTTCAGCCGCAGTGATTCGTTCCTGAATGATTCAGTCGTTTAAATGATTCGGTTCAGCCGCAGTGATTCGTTCCTGAATGATTCAATCGTTTAAATGATTCGGTTCAGCCGCAGTGAATCACTTATTACCAGTGACTTTCTGCCACCTACTGGCGATTTAATTTAACAATTAAGTTTATTTTCGTTTTTAAAATAATTTTAAATATCAGTATTCAATGTTTTATGTTTAAAATGTAAAAAAAGTATGCGTTTGTAACCGGTTAAAGCACTCGATGTCCCTCTGAGCTGCATTAATCTGTGTGTGAATACATCTAAACACCTTTGAATGCAACTTCTGCAGAGATTAATTTTAATGATACTTGTTTCATTTGTTTAGTAACAGCCTTAATGTGTATTATCTTAATTGACTGATTAAAAGTTACAATTTGAGTCAAAAGATGTTCACTTTTAGGAAAAAAAGCTTTATTAAAGGTAAAAATCAATTTAAACTTAAATGAAAAGATTAATTAATTAATCACTGATGTGAACTGAGCACACAGAATATGAAGAATATCATAAACTGCAGCTGTCCACGTTAGTCAGATATCAGCACAATAACACACTCGGCAAAATATCCTCTAATTATCGTTATCGAAAAAATCCCCCAAAATATCGAGATATCATTTTTTTTCAATATCGCACACCCCTAGCCATCAGTATTACACAGATGGGCAGTTTAGATTGTGAAGACAATGTATTTAATGCAGGTTTATTAAATAAATCTCTCTCTCAGGCATCATTGCAGCGAATGTGTTGGTGTTTTGTTGTTGGAGAGTTCCTTCTCTGCAGCGCTCCATGGTCAAGTACTTCACATCTAACCCCTCCTCCAGTGAGTCAAATCATCTGTTTTTGCTTTCATAATGTGCTGCATCTGAATAACAAATCTCTTTCAAGGTCAGTCTCGTTTACATCGCCTCAAAATGAGGAGTTTTGTGTTGGATTGAAAAGGTCTGATTACACTTGGTCTGATTTTGGTCACTTTTATTGTTCAGTCTGGCATGTTTTCAGGTTTCTTTGGTTTTGGAAAAAAGTTTGTCCTCGATTTTTTTTTATAGATTCTCAAATTGATAATGAGTCAGTCAAAAAAATGATTGTAATGTATATTAATTCGCATTATGCACAACATTTCTGGTAGCATAACTGGGAGAATATCAGCAACTGCCGTTCAGAGTATTATACTTTGATTGAAGATAAAACATTTTTGCCAACTTACTAACGGGAAAAAATTAAGTACAAATAAATTTAAGTAAAATAGAAATATTTTTTAAAACAAAAACTGATTTAAAAAAAAAGACAAAAGAATACAACAACATTACATTAACTGGTTTATGCTGTTGTACTTTAATCTGGATTCTGATCTGGTTTATGCAGTTATTTAATCTGGATTCTGATCTGGTTTATGCAGTTATTTAATCTGGATTGTGATCTGGTTTAAGCTGTTATTTAATCTGGATTCTGATCTGGTTTATGCAGTTATTTAATCTGGATTCTGATCTGGTTTATGCAGTTATTTAATCTGGATTGTGATCTGGTTTAAGCTGTTATTTAATCTGGATTCTGATCTGGTTTATGCAGTTATTTAATCTGGATTCTGATCTGGTTTATGCAGTTATTTAATCTGGATTCTGGTCTGGTTTATGCAGTTATTTAATCTGGATTGTGATCTGGTTTATGCAGTTATTTAATCTGGATTCTGATCTGGTTTATGCAGTTATTTAATCTGGATTGTGATCTGGTTTAAGCTGTTATTTAATCTGGATTCTGATCTGGTTTATGCAGTTATTTAATCTGGATTCTGATCTGGTTTATGCAGTTATTTAATCTGGATTGTGATCTGGTTTAAGCTGTTATTTAATCTGGATTCTGATCTGGTTTATGCAGTTATTTAATCTGGATTCTGATCTGGTTTATGCAGTTATTTAATCTGGATTCTGGTCTGGTTTATGCAGTTATTTAATCTGGATTGTGATCTGGTTTATGCAGTTATTTAATCTGGATTGTGATCTGATTTGCACTGTTATTTAATCTGGATTGTGATCTGATTATGCAGTTGTTTAATCTGAATTGTGATCTGGTTATGCAGTTATTTAATCTGAATTGTGATCTGGTTATACAGTTGTTTAATCTGAATTGTGATCTGATTTGCATTTATTTAATCTGGATTGTGATCTGATTATGCAGTTGTTTAATCTGAATTGTGATCTGGTTATGCAGTTATTTAATCTGAATTGTGATCTGGTTATACAGTTGTTTAATCTGAATTGTGATCTGATTTGCACTTATTTAATCTGGATTGTGATCTGATTATGCAGTTGTTTAATCTGAATTGTGATCTGGTTATGCAGTTATTTAATCTGGATTGTGATCTGATTATGCAGTTGTTTAATCTGAATTGTGATCTGGTTTGTGCTGTTATTTAATCTGAATTTTGATCTGGTTTATGCAGTAATTTAATCTGGATTGTGATCTGATTTGCGCTGTTATTTAATCTGGATTGTGATCTGGTTTATGCAGTAATTTAATCTGGATTGTGATCTGATTTGCACTGTTATTTAATCTGGAATATGATCTGGTTTATGCAGTTATTTAATCTGGAATGTGATCTGGTTTATGCAGTTGTTTAATCTGGATTGTGATCTGGTTTCAGAGGCGCTGTGTTGGCCCATGCTGCTGTCCACATTCAGCCACTATTCTCTCTTCCACATGGCAGCCAACATGTACGTGCTGTGGAGTTTTTCTTCAAGCATCGTCAACGTGATGGGAAAAGAGCAGTTCGTGGCGCTCTACCTCTCTGCAGGTCTGGGTCATTTAAGAGTTTTCAGATTTCCAAAACCATCTGACTCTATAAAATAATTTGTGTTATTGGATTTCATCTTTCTGTGCCCATGTTCTCAGGTGTGATTTCTACATTTCTCAGTTATGTGAGTAAAACAGCAGTGGGTCGGTTTGGTCCATCACTGGGGGCGGTGAGTGTGTTTTCAGATTAAACATTTCAGGATCTCATCAGTGTTCATATGGTTGTAGTGAACGGATTATTGTGTTGTGTCAGTCAGGGGCCATCATGGCCGTCCTAGCAGCTGTTTGCACCAAAATGCCTGAAGCCAAGCTGGCCATCATCTTCCTCCCCATGTACACTTTCACTGCTGGAAACGTGAGTGTGTGTGTGTGTGTGTGTGTCTGTTATTGTGTGTGTGTGCGTGTGTGTGTGTGTGTGTGTGTGTGAGAGCGTGTGAGCTTTTACATTTGCTATAAATATAACTTGTGTTAAAAACAAACAATCAAGCCCTGCTCATATTTCAAAAGTAACGTAACACATTACTTTCCATAAAAAGTAACTATGTAACATAATTGGTTACTTTTTTAGGGAGTAACGCAATATTGTAACGCATTACTTTTAAAAGCACCTTTCCCCAACACTGCTCTTAACCATGATCGATTCTCGTGTCTGCCAACAGGCTCTCAAGGCCATCGTCGCCTTGGATGCCGCGGGCTTGGTTCTGGGATGGCGCTTTTTCGATCACGCAGCTCATTTAGGTGGAGCTTTATTCGGCATGTGAGTGATTTGTCTCTTACATTTTGATCAATCTAGCTGTTTTTGAAAGGAGAAAGTGTTGTTATTGTTAACAGGAACTATTAAATATTGTTTTTGTTCATTGAAATAAAGCTGAAATTAAATTAAAATCTAAATATTAGATGAAAAACCTGATGTGAAAATTTGAAATGTTGGCAAATATGTTGGCCTTGGCAACTAAAACAAAAAATTGCATGCATATAGAAATATATATATATTGTGTTCCTGTGTGGCTCAGTGGTAGAGCATTGCGTTAGTAGCGCAAAAGGTTGTGGGTTCGATTCCCAGGGAACACAAATACTGATTAAAAAATGTATAACCTGAATGCAATTGTAAGTCGCTTTGGATAAAAGCGTCTGCTAAATGCATAAATGTAAATGTAAAATGTAAAATATATATAACAGAAACAAAAAAAATGGCAAAAGCATTACTATAATTACTAAAATTAAAAATGAAACCTGAAAATATAAAAATAAAATGTCAAAATACTAACAAATATTTTAAGTTTATAAATAATGCTAATATAACACTGGAAAATTACTTAAATAAGGCGTTCTACGGAGCCACTAAAGCAGCGGTTCTCAATCCCAGTCCTCGCGCCCCCCCCGCTCTGCATATTTTGCATGTCTCTCTTCGTTAACTCCAGCTCGTTAGAAGTGAGCTCCGTGCATGAACTGTGTTCTGATTGACATGGTCTGCTGTAGAGAAATGCAATCTTGAACAGATCTCATGCCTCCAAGTTATTACGTGGTCCCTACACAGGGTCCATTGCTCCCTACACAGTGTCCATTGCTCCCTACAGAGCGGAGTGTCCATTGCTCCCTACAGAGCGTCCATTGCTCCCTACAGAGCGTCCATTGCTCCCTACAGAGCGTCCATTGCTCCCTACAGAGCGTCCATTGCTCCCTACAGAGCGTCCATTGCTCCCTACAGAGCGTCCATTGCTCCCTACAGAGCGTCCATTGCTCCCTACAGAGCGTCCATTGCTCCCTACAGAGGGTCCATTGCTCCCTACAGAGGGTCCATTGCTCCCTACTCCCTGAGCAGTGGAAATCCGTTAAAGTTTACTCGACTTCGTAACATTCATTCACGGATTTGCGCTGCGCAGCGTCTTCACACACAGACGAAACGTACTAGAGAAGCATGACATAATATACTCTCGCACACTTCAATGCCCTTTGAATGGCACATATACGTTCGCTTCGAACTGGAATCATGGCGTAATATCCTGTGATGTGATGTCCACTTACAGTCGAATAGTACAAACGTCTGAAGCGATAAGAGAAACGTACAAAATGTGCAGAGCGGGGGGGCGCGAGGACTGGAATTGAGAACCGCTGCACTAAAGGGACATGTGCTGCTTGCTAGCAGCGTGTTACAGTACATGAGCGTTCACTTACCACATACACAGAGGAAAGAGAGATCACTGAGGATGATGGTGAATGATTTACAGATCCTGAGCACCACTGACAAACATCTAATCTTGTCAAATGTACGGCCCCGCTGCTCCGTAGAGTCTGTGTGATCGCTAATCTATAAATTAAAGTGAAAGCATAATAAGAGCATGCATTTGAAAGCAGTTTTAGTGCCCTGCATACTAGTAGCGGTTCCCTGATGCCCGCAATTTATACACCGTATAATTGACTGAGATATAATTGAGAGAAAGTATAAAAAACATTTTTTTAGGATTTAAATATGGGATGGGGGGGGGGGGTTTGTTGATGATCACGATGCCGGACGGTGGCATCGTATATCGGCCCAACCCTAATTAAAAATAATATTATAGTTTTTGTTAATATTTGCTATTATATAATATTTGATTAATTACATTTCTTTTTACATTTGCTGTTTTTACTTTGATTTTCGTGAAAGTTTTAGTAAATGTTTTTTTATTTTGTATTCATTTTTTGTCTATTTTTTTTAGATTATATAGTTAGATTTTATTTTAGTACTTCAAGGTCAACTAAACAAAAATGAAAAGCTGTAAACGTTTAATTTGGATTTTTTTTGCATTTGGTTTTATTTTATTATTCATTTTATTTTAATTAACTCTAAATATTTGTTTAGGTTTTAGTTTGATATAATAACCCTGGTATATAGTCACTCGCCATTTTATCCGCAGGTGGTGTAAACAGATCGATTGACTGCATCTTTTTGAGCAGTTATAAACATGTTCATTCTCTCTCTAGCTGGTACATCATTTATGGTCATGAGCTCATCTGGAAGAAGAGAGAGCCGCTGGTGAAGATGTGGCATGACTTCAGAACGAGAGGTCCGCCTGGCCCGGGCACTGGCGGCAACGGCACGATTTGACCCAAGCATCATGAGTAGACGCTGAGCAGGCGACATGTGGAGAAATGGACGCTGACACAGATATTCATGCACTTAAAGCTCATATTCAGTTTTTTATTCTGTGAGAGAGTCATAGAGTGAGGTCCGTTTCAGTCACAGTGAGTAATGATAGTATTACTGTGATGTCATTATGCTCCGCCTCCAGTTTGAAATTTGAATCCAACTAACCCCGCCCACTTGGTTAACCATGCAAATGTATCCTGAGGGGCGGAGCTTCGGCACACAGCTCTAAGGACGCTATACGTCTGAGTGACATTCAACGTCATGTACAGAAACTGAAATGTTTAAACTGTAATTTTGAACAATAAAATTATTTAAAATTCTGTTTTCACTGTTGTCAGAAATGACCAGGTGCCAGCTTTTGTTTTATTTGCTATAATTGTGTGTAATATGTTCTGCTTCTGGTTTGTTTGTTTTCTGAGTTTCAGATGAGACTTTGTTCCTTGTTAAATGTGAATGATTAACGCTGATTCTCTCTCACACACACACACACACAGTCACACACACACACACACACACACGTCTCTCATCAGTAGAAACTGTTTCAGGGTTGTTTTCTCAGATCGACCAAAGTTCAGTAACAGTCATGGAATCATTATAACTCATGAACGGTCTGTTTTCCACTTCCTTGTGTCTTCATGATGTCACTGTATCGCTCGTCTGTTTCACACTTATCACTCGTTAACGTCCATCTCTGAGTCGTGTTGTTGTCTTCTGGTTTTTGTTTAATTAATTACACAGGGTTTCATGAAGAACCGCCCAGGTCAGATTTCACCCCAACCTCACAAGAAATCTAAATATTTAGCAAAAATAAAGTGAAGTCTAATGTTAGTATATTAATGTTGGTATATTAGGCTTTTGGTGACAAATTGGCACGTTGCCGTTTCTTCCTGTTGTAAAAAGGTCTGGTTAAAAGTTATTTTTTTTAAAGAAATTCATACTTTTCAACAAGGATGCATTAAAATGATGAAAAGTGAGTAAAGGCATTTATAATGTAACAAAATATTTCTATTTTAAATAAATGCTGTTTGTTTGAACTTTCTATTCATCTGTGAATCCTGAAAAATAAAATGTATCACGGTTTTCCTGAAAATATTATGCAGTACAACTGTTTTCAACATTGATTATAATCAGAAATGTTTCTTGAGCAGCATATTATTATGATTTCTGAAGATCATGTGACACTGGAGTAATGATGCTGAAAATATAGAGTTGATCACAGAAATAAATTACACTTTAACATCTATTCACACAGAAAACAGTTATTTTAAATTGTAATAATATTTCACTTTTGACCAAACAAATGCAATCTTGGTGAGCAGAAGAGACGTCTTTCAGAAGCACCCCAAACTTGATTGTGCTTTAAATGATCTTGAATCGAGTGGAATAAAGCCTGGTGTTGTGTTTGTTGATAACGGTGTCATCGGTGTCCTGGGAAGTGTGTGAAACACACGGATGACCCTGAATCAAGAGACGAGTCTCATCTGGAAAGAAGGCCATCTCTTTGTGTTTCGAAGAGCATTTGATTTTTTCAGGGTTATTGACCTAAATCCAATATTAACACAGTGACACTCGCCCATCACTGCTGTCTTACATATAGACGAAAAACCCTGCTCGCAAGCCACAATATCAGGGAAACCTAACTAAAGTATCCTTGATTATTGGGTCACGGTCCACTGGAAGCCAAACAGGTGCGTGTGAATGTTTTCATCAATGTAATAATGATCAGGAGCTATTTCTGATTGTGCTTTGTGTCTAAACTCATAACTATTTGTCAGATATTCTGTTGTCAAGTATATCACTGTGACTTGATTTAAATGCATTATTACTACTATAATAAAATAAAACATAAAAATGTTATGATTTTATTTGTCAAGTCAATATTTCGAATTTTCATTTTGCATAACAACTTAAATAGTAAAACTGCAATAATTGTTTTACAAAAAATATAATAGTATCTCAATCATACTAAAATAACCTTGGTTCCTAAATGGCTTTATGAGTGAATCACATTTTTATGTTATTAGATAAATAAATGGCTAAGTTATGCACTGCGTGATATTCTTTTATTTGACGAGAGTTTGAAGTCCAACGTTTGACCGGTCATCAATCGAACATCTGAATTACTCTAGAAATCCTCAAACATGCTTTAATGATATGAACAGAAACATTCTTTAATGATATGAATAGAAATATTCTTTAATGATATGAATAGAAACATTCTTTAATGATATGAACAGAAATATTCTTTAATGATATGAATAGAAATATTATTTAATGATGTGAATAGAAATATTCTTTAATGAAATGAATAGAAACATTCTTTAATGAAATGAATAGAAACATTCTTTAATGATATGAACAGAAATATTCTTTAATAATATGAATAGAAATATTCTTCAATGATATGAATAGAAACATTCTTTAATGATATGAATAGAAATATTATTTAATGATATGAATAGAAATATTATTTAATGATATGAATAGAAATATTATTTAATGATGTGAATAGAAATATTCTTTAATGATATGAATAGAAACATTCTTTAATGATATGAATATAAATATTCTTTAATGATGTGAATAGAAATATTCTTTAATGCTATGAATGGAAATATTCTTTAATGATATGAATAGAAATATTCTTTAATGGTATGAATAGAAATATTCTTTAATGATATGAACAGAAATATTCTTTAATGATGTGAATAGAAATATTATTTAATGCTATGAATAGAAATATTATTTAATGATATGAATAGAAATGTTCTTTAATGATGTGAATAGAAATATTCTTTAATGAAATGAATAGAAACATTCTTTAATGATATGAACAGAAATATTCTTTAATGATATGAATAGAAATATTATTTAATGATGTGAATAGAAATGTTCTTTAATAATGTGAATAGAAACATTCCTTAATGATATGAATAGAAATATTATTTAATGATATGAATAGAAATATTATTTAATGATGTGAATAGAAACATTCTTTAATGATATGAATAGAAATATTCTTTAATGGTGTGAATAGAAATATTCTTTAATGCTATGAATGGAAATATTCTTTAATGATATGAATAGAAATGTTCTTTAATGGTATGAATAGAAATATTCTTTAATGATATGAACAGAAATATTCTTTAATGATGTGAATATAAATATTATTTAATGCTATGAATAGAAATATTATTTAATGATATGAATAGAAATGTTCTTTAATGATGTGAATAGAAATATTCTTTAATGATATGAATAGAAACATGCTTTAATGATATGAATAGAAATGTTCTTTAATAATGTGAATAGAAACATTCCTTAATGATATGAATAGAAATATTATTTAATGATATGTATAGAAATATTCTTTAATGATGTGAATAGAAACATTGTTTAATGATATGAATAGAAATAGTCTTTAATGATGTGAATATAAATATTATTTAATGATGTGAATAGAAACATTCTTTAATTAAATGAATAGAAACATTCTTTAATGATATGAATAGAAACATTCCTTAATGATATGAATAGTTCTATTTAGAATCCCATCAACCTGAATAAACTTTATGCTGAACTAGTTCTTTCTTTGCAAGAGTTAATGGTTCTTTATGAAACCTTAAAACACATTACTGAGATGTTACTTTTGAGAAAGTGTTTCTTTTTTCAAGTTTAAAAACCAAAGATTGAAATTTCATTGAACTGTGATGTGTAATATAGTCAGTGTATATCTACATTAGATAAATGTTTGGGGTTTCATTAACATTTCTATCAAACTTTGATATTTTACCACTATATGTAAAACCACTGCATGCACTAAATGTAGCAGATATCTATATTTTGAAGGGGTTTGATCATAAATCATTCGCACTGATGTATATAATAATGTATGTTTTTCCAGCCGAAAGAACCTCATTTTCTGGTTCTGCTTGTGTTCTTATGCTTCAAAACACCCAGAATCCAATAAACTGATGTGAAGAAGCATCTTTAAACACCCACACGGCAAATTAAGAACCAGATAAAGCAAAACGTTTGCTTGCTTAACCCAAGAACCATTGAAGAAGTTTTGGTCAAAACAAAAAATGTTACTTGTATTGCAAAAATAAGAGGCATCATGCAAAATGCATGTTATTTTTTATTTAGTACTGTCCTGAATAAGATGTTAACATATGATATGTTTACATATAGACCACAATATAAGAGCAGAAACGTTAATATTCCCTTGATTCTTAATATGTGTGTTGTTACCGGGACTGTTTTTTATTTGTGATGGTTGTTCGCGTGTCCTATGTTTGTCCTGAACACCTGCAGAAAAATCCTTCATGTCCCACTAATTCTTTGGGTTTCCAGCATATTTTGCATATTTTAACCCTCTCCAGGCGTGACTGTATGATTTTGAGATCCATCTTTTCACACTGAGGATAACTGAGGGACTCATATTTAATTATGACAGACGGTTCAAACATTAAACATTAAAACTTTTAGAATTTGAAGACCAGGGTAAGTTTTACTTATCTTGTCTTCTGGGAAATATGCAAATATCTTCTGTAGCTTCTGAAGGGATTATGATATTCAAACAAAACGTACATTTCTTATTCGGTTCAAAAGTGTTCACACCCCTCGTCTTTCTGTAGCATTAGTGACCTTTTGAACCTTTTCACATGTTTTATGTAAATATCGTATCCAGGCCAGCACTCAAAAATAAAAAATTATCCCTTCTAATTTGTTAAAATGCTTAACATTTCACAGATTGTGTACACTTTTGGCCGCAGCTGTTTATGTGTAGTCTGATAAATGCTGCTCTCGCTCAGGATGGCAGCGATGGCGTTTCAGCTGATGGGAATGGTTCTGGGAATCGTGGCCTGGTGTTTGGTGTCCAGCTCCACAAACTCAGCCGTGTGGAAGAACGCCAGTCACGGAGAGGCAGTGGTGACGGCCAGCTCTCGGTTTGAAGGCCTGTGGATGTCGTGTGCGTCTAACTCGCTCGGAGCCGTTCACTGCCAGAGATTCAAGAGCGTTCTGGGCCTTCCAGGTGAGACGCGCGCTCGACGTGGCCTTCGCTCGCATCACGTCATACTGCTGCTGGGTTTCAGTGATACAGTATCGTGAGCGTTTTACTGGACGGCTGTGTCTCAATCCTGTGACCAAACCAGGTTATACTAGTCATAAAAACTCATAAAACACTCACACACACCTTTACTCTAGAAGTCAGGACCGTTTTCTGCACGTGTCTCAAATGTACCCTGATTGCGGTTTAACTGACAGAATTCAGAATTTAAGAATTGAATTATTTTCATTTATGGGTTCAAATTTGAAGTGGTCACAATCTATAGCTGTGATTTACAGGAAGAGGATTTACTTCAAAGAAATCACTTGAAGAAAAAAATGTTTACTAAAATTAAAATCATTTTCCAAAACCATTTAACTCATAGTTGAAATAAAATAAATATTGGATGAAAAATAGTAATAAAAAACATGAAAATTATGAAAGGTGTCGTGGCTACTAACTGAAATGCATACTAAAAGTACTCAAATTTAATTAAAATTAATTAAAGATAAATAAATATAATTAAAAAAGCACATAACAAAATTACTAAATCCTTAACTAAATGAAAACTGAAAATATAAAAATATTAGATCATTCAAAATATTAATGAATAATATCATCAGGGTTATTATAGTAAAAAAACTTTGTTTGAGCTATTTGCCAAAGCTTTAGTTTATCGTCAAATATCTAAAACTAAATTAACTAAAAGTTATAAACACACATATAGATATATTTTATACAAATTAAAACAAAACAAAACAGTTCTAAACAAACAAACATTGAAGTGAAAACAGAAAAATAAAGACAAACTCATAATGTTAACAAAAACCATGATGCTATATCAATGATACGAAAATAACATTGACTATAATATTATATAAATAATACAAAAATACCAATAACATTAAAAACTAACTGATCTGCTGGCTTCAAGACTTCAGGCCATCATTCAAAGTTCATCTTGATAAACCGTCCTTTTCTAGTTAAATATGACCCTTGTTTCAGCTACTGTTTATGGTTTATATTTATATTTATTAAACGTGTTCAGGCACACACGAAGTCGAGTTCATTTAGAATCAGATGGTGACTGTGGACTGAGGTTTTCCTGCAGAATTGGTCTATTTTAACACTGTTTTTACTTATACTTATACTTTTACCCCCCCGGAACGCGGCTTTCACTGAGGGACCCCCCTCGAAACACCGTCAGCCTAGTTTTGAGTAGCAGCTGGGTGGCTTTTATTGTGAAAACCCTGCTGTTTATTTAGTATGACTTTCTAAAGCCACCTCGACCCCAGTTTGACCTTAAAGGTCAAGGATTTTAGAGACTATTTTGAAGTGAAGTGACGTGTGGCTATGTATGGTGACCCATACTCGGAATTCGTGCTCTGCATTTAACCCATCCAAGTACACACACACAGCAGTGAACACACACACACTGTGAACACACACACACCGTGAACACACACCCGGAGCAGTGAACACACACACACAGCACTGCACACACACAGCAGTGAACACACACACACCGTGAACACACACACAGCAGTGAACACAAACACACCGTGAACACACACACACACAGCAATGAACACACACAGCAGTAAATACACACACAGCAGTGAACACACACACACACACACACACACACCGTGAACACACACACTGTGAACACACACAGCAGTAAACACACACAGCAGTGAACACACACACACACACAGCAGTGAACACACACACACACACACCGTGAACACACACACACAGCAGTGAACACACACACACACACCATGAACACACACACACACACAGCAGTGAACACACACACACACACACACACACCGTGAACACACTCACAGAGCAGTGAACACACACACACACCGTGAACACACACACACACCGTGAACACACACACACACCGTGAACACACACCCGGAGTGGTGGGCAGCCAATGCTGCGGCGTCCGGGGAGCAGTTGGGGGTTCGGTGCCTTGCTTAAGGGTCTCATCTCAGTCGTGGTATTGAAGGAGGAAAGAGAGCGCTGATTATTCACTCCCCCCACCTACAATCCCTGCCGAACACGAGACTAGAACCCACAACCTTGGGGTTACAAGTCCGACTCTCTAACCAATAGGCCACGACTGTCCTTGGTATTTTTTTTTGGGAGGTCAAATTCAAACTTTTCTCTATTGAGTCACATGAAACTTCCTATATTGACTTCCCTTGTGTTATCTAGTGAAAGCCATAAAGGAGGGAGCAGAGTTTATGATTTTATGACTCTTGAATCTATAACACACTGACTCAGTCAAACACACTCTCATCCTGGTACGGCGCTCAGCTCGGTGTGAAGTCGGTCCGCTGCTGGAGTTGTGGATTCATTCTGAGTTTTTTGTGTGGATTTGAGCCGTGTTCGTTGATCATGTCGACCGGGGTTCAGCTGCTGGGGTTTGTGATGTGTTTGGGAGGCTGGCTGCTCTCCTTCGTCTCGTTGGTGAATGATTCGTGGCGCACGTCGACGTTTGCGGATCAGGTGATCATGTCTATGTGGTACTATCAGAACCTGTGGCAGTCGTGTGCCGAGGCAAGCACCGGCGTTACAAACTGCAAGCAGTTCGAGTCCATGCTGGCTCTCTCTGGTAACACACACACACACACACACACCTCTCACACACACACACACACACCTCACACACACCTCTCATACACACACACACACACACACCTCACACCGCTCAACACACACACACACACACCCTCACACAACACACAACACACACAACACAACACACACACACACACACACACACACACACCTCACACACACACACACACACACACACCTCGCAGACACACACACACACACACACGCACACACACACTCAACACACACCACCACACACACACACACCACTCAACACACACACACACACACCACCACACACCTCTCACACACACACACACACACGCACACACACCTCTCAGACACACACACACACACACACACCACACAACCACCTCTCAACACACACACACACACACACACACCTCATACACACACCACCTCACACACACACACACACACACCTCACACACACCTCTCACACACACACACACACACACACACACACACACACACACCTCACACACACCTCTCACACACACACACACACACACCTCTCTCACACACACACACACACACACACACACACACACACACACACACACACACACACACACACACACACTAACTAGAGTTTGTGCTGTTCAAAAATGGATTGAGGTGATAAGGGGTCGTATAATTTTTCTGTTTCAACATCGTTGGCATTTTTTAACAAATTTACAATGAAACAAATATATATTTAAAATTATTATTTACAAATTTCATCATAACATACTTCATTTAGTTAAATTTGTCTTAAATTTAAAAAATGACAGAATTAAAATAAGGTTTAATAATAGGCTCCATTTCATGCACTATACAATTTTGTATTTCTTTTGATATTGATTATTACCATAGTACTGTATCTTTACCATATTCTTATATCATTGAATTCATATCATTCGTTATTTTCGGGTCAGATTTTAAATGAGTTTTTTTTAAAGTCCCTTCTGCTCACCAAGGCTGCATTTATTGATTTTGATTTTAAAATAACTGTTATGTGAATATGATGAAATGTATATGAACAGAAAGTTCAAAAGAACAGCATTTAATTGAAATAGAAATGTTTTTGTAAAATTATAAATGTCTTTAATGTCACTTTTGATCAATTTAATGTTATTTCTAAAGAAATCTATTCATTTCTGACCCTAAACGTTTGAATGGTATTGTTTTTCCAAATCAAAAGAAAAACGTAAAGAGTCTGTTTTGACATCATTTTCAACAAATTTACAATGATTTATTATTTAAATCAGAATAAATGAAACGTGGTTAAACGAACACTATAATGACAATTAAATACTTAAATAATTTAAATGAAAAAATAGCAATTTCAGAATTTAAATAATTACAATAGTCTCAAGAACAGGCTTTACTTTCATGCAAAATATAATTGATTAATTATAAATAATATATTTTTTTGTATTATCGTGGGGTGAAATATGACCTGAACTTAATATAGTACTTTGATATTTATAATATATATTTATACTCTTAGAAAAAAAGGTACAAAATTGCTAAGTATTTTAAAAGTACATATTACCTTAAGTGTACTTATTAGTAGCCTACCTTTTGAAAGGGCACCATGCAGTTTTTACCTTTTCTCCTGAGAGAATACCACGTTATTGTCTTATGTTAATGTTCAAATATCATATGCATGTATAACACACTTTGGTAATACTCCCGTGATACGTGCACTCTTAGTCATATGTTGCATGTAAATGACTGAAGCTTGTAGAAAGTGTTTCGGATGTGACTGTTGTGTGTGTGTTGTGTAGGATACATCCAGGCCTGTCGAGCTCTGATGATAATCGCTCTCATTCTGGGTTTACTGGCCGTGATTCTGGCCACGATGGGACTCAAGTGCACTAAACTGGGAAGCACATCTGAGGAGTCGAAGGGCAAGATCAGCCTCACAGCCGGAATCATGTTCCTCCTGTCAGGTCAGTAATAACACACACTCGGACTGAGTTATCAAACACGTTCACGTTCACATGTTCCTCCTGTCAGGTCAGTAATAACACACACTCGGACTGAGTTATCAAACACGTTCACGTTCACATGTTCTCTCTGTCAGGTCAGTAATAACACACACTCGGACTGAGTTATCAAACACGTTCACATTCACATGTTCCTCCTGTCAGGTCAGTAATAACACACACTCGGACTGAGTTATCAAACACGTTCACGTTCACATGTTCTCTCTGTCAGGTCAGTAATAACACACACTCGGACTGAGTTATCAAACACGTTCACGTTCACATGTTCCTCCTGTCAGGTCAGTAATAACACACACTCGGACTGAGTTATCAAACACGTTCACGTTCACATGTTCCTCCTGTCAGGTCAGTAATAACACACACTCGGACTGAGTTATCAAACACGTTCACATGTTCTCTCTGTCAGGTCAGTAATAACACACACTCGGACTGAGTTATCAAACACGTTCACGTTCACATGTTCCTCCTGTCAGGTCAGTAATAACACACACTCGGACTGAGTTATCAAACACGTTCACGTTCACATGTTCTCTCTGTCAGGTCAGTAATAACACACACTCGGACTGAGTTATCAAACACGTTCACGTTCACATGTTCCTCCTGTCAGGTCAGTAATAACACACACTCGGACTGAGTTATCAAACACGTTCACATTCACATGTTCCTCCTGTCAGGTCAGTAATAACACACACTCGGACTGAGTTATCAAACACGTTCACATGTTCTCTCTGTCAGGTCAGTAATAACACACACTCGGACTGAGTTATCAAACACGTTCACGTTCACATGTTCTCTCTGTCAGGTCAGTAATAACACACACTCGGACTGAGTTATCAAACACGTTCACATGTTCTCTCTGTCAGGTCAGTAATAACACACACTCGGACTGAGTTATCAAACACGTTCACATGTTCTCTCTGTCAGGTCAGTAATAACACACACTCGGACTGAATTATCAAACACGTTCACGTTCACATGTTCTCTCTGTCAGGTCAGTAATAACACACACTCGGACTGAGTTATCAAACACGTTCACGTTCACATGTTCTCTCTGTCAGGTCAGTAATAACACACACTCGGACTGAATTATCAAACACGTTCACATCTTCTCATGTTCTCTCTGGCAGGTGTGTGTGTTATGGTAGCCGTGTCGTGGTACGCCGCTCGAGTCGTTCAGGAGTTCAATAATCCTTTTTACGGAGGAACAAAGTGAGTACATTTCACTTCTGATTATACCCTGTATAAATGTGACAAATAAAGAAACCTTGAAAAGATGAAATAATAGATGTAACCCTGTTGACTCTGAAATATGAAATAATAGTCTAAAAAATAAATTATTGAACTTTTAGACAACATATAAAAAAGACTGTGCATATGTGTTTCTGTTGAGTATCATATTTGATCCATCAGGCTTTTATGCCTCATATAGTCTGATATAGTGATAATATGGAGAAGAAAACAGCACAGTTTTATTCAAAATATGCAATTTGGTGCAGATGCTGATTTATATGATGAAATTCTGAAGGATGTGTGTAATATAAATCAATGAGATTTTTATAACAGTACGCAGATATAAAATGATCTACATATCCAAGTTTGATTTTGGCTTTGGTGGGGACATGACAGCAGACAACAGACATTTAATTGATTGATCAAAATTATTGCTGGAGATAATTTACTAGTCGCTGGATATTGGTAGGGATGCATGTCATAATTCTACACCCTTGAATCTATCAGCGGTCACTCTATATCTCCAATAATATATCTCAGTAAGATGAGATTTAAATATAATGCACTGCTGATTGAGAGATGAAGAAATAAACGCTCCTCAGAAGATGTGATGAAGATCGTTCCTCCGCTGAGGAACAGTGAAAGTAACAAACGCTCCTCAGAAGATGTGATGAAGATCGTTCCTCCGCTGAGGAACAGTGAAAGAAAGAAACGCTCCTCAGAAGATGTGATGAAGATCATTCCTCCGCTGAGGAACAGTGAAAGTAACAAACGCTCCTCAGAAGATGTGATGAAGATCGTTCCTCCGCTGAGGAACAGTGAAAGTAACAAACGCTCCTCAGAAGATGTGACGAAGATCGTTCCTCCGCTGAGGAACAGTGAAAGTAACAAACGCTCCTCAGAAGATGTGATGAAGATCGTTCCTCCGCTGAGGAACAGTGAAAGAAACAAACGCTCCTCAGAAGATGTGATGAAGATCGTTCCTCCGCTGAGGAACAGTGAAAGTAACAAACGCTCCTCAGAAGATGTGATGAAGATCGTTCCTCCGCCGAGGAACAGCGAAAGTAATAAACGCTCCTCAGAAGATCCTGATGATCAGATTTGAGATTAAAACATGATTGATGGAGAATCAAGTAAAGCTGCGCTGTTTCAGTCCAGAAAGTGTTCATCTGGAGATATGACTGCAGTTATTCTGATGCTTACTTGATCAAAAATCAGTCAAGATTTGACACACTGTAAAAAAAAAAAAACCTTGAGCAAACTTACATGTTTAAGGCAACCAGCTTCAGCAGATTTTTGAGTTTTCTCAACTTTTTGTTGTATAAACTGAAAACAACAAGTTGAGAAAACTCAAAAATCTCCTACAAAATAAGTTGAGAAATCTGCTGAAGCTGGATGTCTTAAACTTTTACATTTGCTCAACTTTTGTAGTTTTTACAGTGAGAAAGACCCTGAAGCAGCACACACAAAACGAGCTTTTACATGATATAAAGTATTAACTATCAATCCGACGACAGAACACATGAGGAGATTGAGTCAAACTGCAAGGTTTTGGTCGTTTCGAGGTCTTGGATGAATATGATACAGAAGGTTTTATTGAGTTAAACCACACTTCTGGCCATGAAGCAGCTTTGATTATGATCACAGATGAATAAACGCTGATGTTTCTTCAGGTATGAGCTGGGCCCCGGTCTGTATCTGGGATGGGCCGCAGCAGCTCTGGCTATATTGGGCGGAGCAATCCTCTGCACCTCCTTCAAGAGTTCAAGACCTGCACAAACACGGTGAGTCTCTGACCAGAGCCGGATCACTCGTCTGTCGTCTGTGATGAACACAACACAACTTATTCTCTCTCTTTCTCAGGGCTCACAACTACAGGTCTTCACAGCCGCAGAAGATCTACACATCAGCGCCGTCAGATAACAGCACCTCTAAAGCTTATGTCTGAGCCTCTTATTGTAGCTTTCAACTTTTTTTGTACCTGGATATGTGTATTTTTTATTTTAAGCTTATTTAATTGATTGAATGTGCACGATTCATCGGTGTTGATTTCATGATGAGTTCATTATTCCATAATCTTGCATCAAAATGTCAAATTTCTCAGCATATATGAAAGAGTTGTGTTTCTTTAGATCCTCTATAACTCACTGTAAAATATCAGCTTTGACTCAGTTCTGATATGAAACAGTTATTATAGTGAACTGAAACCAAAATCATTGAAAAACTTTTGTTACTTGAAATAATATATATAAACTTCAACTAGTTGCTAAGGCGATATTTCTCATTTTCATTTAGTTTAACTTAAATACCTCAAACTAAAACTGAAATAAAAATGTATGCAACTAATTAAATGACAAAAGGACACAACAAAATTACTAAAAATGTAACAAAAATTTTTACGAATTCAAGATATGAATAAAAACTGTAATGTCATCTTACGTCAATTCCCCATGCTGTACATTTTTTTCTCTTTTCTCATTAACGTTTATATCATGTAAATGTTCATGCTATGGATCAATTTAGTATGTTATATAAATGTTACGTGGTGTTTTGAAAAGCTGAAATTGCTTGTGTTTGTCATTGTTTCTGTGAATAAAACAATGCTGTGAAGTTTTGCAATCGTGCAAACTGTGTTTTTATGTTTTACTGCAGCTATCAGACAAATCCCAGAGATTTCTTTCATCTTCAGTTTTATTGAAAATATTGTGTAACTTTCACCACGACCTGGTAACAAACATGGACTTTGTCCTTTCAGCTGAATTAGACCTTGCATATGACCATAACGATTCATAAAACAATACATTTATAACCCTTATCTTGATATATCTTCAGATAATACAAAACAAGTGATGAATCTAGTATTTTAACCAAAATGGGAACAGCGTTTGTGACTGTTTGACATATTAACTTTATACTTATATAAAGAAAGATATATAAAACGCTGTCAAACTGCTCAAAAGAATGGCCTAATTATAATTCGCTCACCATATTTTACTGATAGAAACAATAATGTTCTCGTTTATGGATTATGATACAGGATTATTAGAGAATAACAATAGGCCTCTCCATGTTTTTGTTTTTATATTTTTATATAACTATATTTTGTGACTATTTCCTGTTAAAATCTCAACAAATAAATCAGCTAAAAATATCATATATTTTTGTTAATTATCCAAAATGTTGTATTTGGTCATGGTGTGTATTTGTTTTCTTGATTTTTTTTAAACTGATGAGTCATGCAGGCTTCAAATAAAGTTGTTTTTAGAAGAGAAAACGTGGGAAGCACGCGCTCGTGACGTCAGTGTCCCGCGACGGTGCAGCAGGAAACATGATACGTCTGTTGAGCCAAAATGGCGTCCGTGATCCTTCAGTCCGGAGTGGGTTAGCATGAACCTGTCCGATTAAACGTGTTATGACAAGATTCGGCTCTTATTAGTCGGATTAATCATTGTTATCGTGAAGAAGAGCCCATCTAAACTAACGGAGACGCGTTTAGACGCTGTGAGGTAAAGTAAACCTGCTGTTTATTGAAAGTGAAAGTCGAATGCAGCGATTAGCCGGCGCAGCTCTGATAAATAAGTAAAAACCGCAACAACAGCACATTATTTAATAATAACTGCAATGTTATAATCAGATTACACATTGTGCTGTTTATTTAATGCGTACTTGTAAGTAACTGTCACAAACGATCAGTTTGATTCGCTCGCATCATATTTATCAGGTTTTTTAGCCGAATTATTGTTTATATTTTGCATTGAACATGTTTGAAATATGTTTTATGTGTCATTAGTCTTAAATGTCTTCAGCACACGTGATTGAGCATCATGGCAGGTTTATTTCCATCATGCAGATGGAAAGAATAACGTTATGCAGATCTCATAATCTGATTTATTTACACCCTGTGTTATTGATTATTATTGATTGCATCTGATCAATCACGTGTGATAAGTGAAATGCATTCTGCTCTGTAAGCAGATAATTAATACAGATGTGCATTCAAATATACATGTCACTTGAATGTGCATCTGTCAGGTATTAATAAAAGTAGCCTACCTTTTCAAACAGTTTAAAGTAATGATCTAGGATCAGTGTGTTTATTTAATTACACAAACTTCATTTTCTTGCTTCACTTCCTCCTGTGTTGAGGAGAGATGTTCCTCTTTTCCCTGTGGGCTGAACGTGCCCTGAATTAAGAAACACTTTACTCTTGGCTAATTGTATTTGCTTTAGGAAACTGGTTCACTGGAATATTAACTGTGTGTGTGTGTGTGTGTGTGTGTGTGTGTGTATATGTATGTGTGTATGTATGTATGTGTCTGTGTGCGTGTGTGTGTGTGTGTGTGCGTGCGTGCGCGTGTGTGTCTCTGTGTGTGTG
This sequence comes from Oxygymnocypris stewartii, assembly GCA_003573665.1. Lineage (NCBI taxonomy): Eukaryota > Metazoa > Chordata > Actinopteri > Cypriniformes > Cyprinidae > Oxygymnocypris > Oxygymnocypris stewartii. The sequence goes on along the minus strand of QVTF01002128.1, from coordinate 190,018 downwards.
TGTGTGTGTGTGTGTCTGTGTGTGTGTGCATGTGTGTCTGTGTGTGTGTGTGTGTGTGTGTGTGCATGTGTGTGTGTCTGTGTGTGTGTGCGTGTGTGTATGTGTGCGTGCGCGTGTGTGTGTGTGTGTGTCTGTGTGTGTGTGTGTGTATGTGTGTGTGTGTGTGTGTGTGTGTGCAGGAGGAGATGGCGGGCCGTAGAGTCGAGTGCTTGTGGAAACGTCATGTTGTCGAGCAGCTGAAGCAGAGAGACAGAGTTCAGAGTCAGGCCTTTGAGGAGATCATACACCAGTGTAAGATACATGCACGTTTATTCAGTTGTTCTTCGTTTTTTTAATGAGTTGGTTATTATTAAATATTTAAATAATAACATTATTCACATATTTGATAATAATGCAATATTACTAAAATATTAATGCAAATAAATATTAGTGGACATACTGTGCACAGATTTTTTTTGATTTTTTTTATTGTCTTCCTCCAATCTGTGTTTTCTGATGACCTAAATGAAAAAGAACAAATATATTTAATATAATAACACATGTTCTTGTACATTATTTTCCTGTCGGATATTATTTCAGTACACGATTTCTGTATTTGTCTTTGTCTCCAGATAACCGGCTGTTGGAGAAGTCTGATTTTCAGGTTGTTTTTTCTGAACGTCTCCAGACCGAGAAATATGAGCAACAGAACAGACACGACCTCAGGTGCTCATGGGAAACTTTCTCCATCACTTCTGACTCAAACCACGTAATATAGAGCTCTGAGCCTGAAATATTGAGTGTAGTGACATCGTATGTAATCCGTTTTAACATTAAAGAGAGGAGATAACATAGAGCGCTACGTGAAGAGCAAACCAATTATGAATTATGGCATTATGAATACTAAAAAGTAAGGTGTGTGTGTCTGTGTGTGTCTGTGTGTGTCTGTGGGTGTGTGTGTGTGTGTCTGTGTGTGTCTGTCTGTGTGAGTGTGTGTGTGTGTCTGTCTGTGTGTCTGTGTCTGTTTCTATGTGTGTTTGTGTGTGTGTGTGTGTTTAGTCCGGGCGTCGAGGGCGGTCGCAGTGATTCTCTGCAGCAGGAAATGGCTCAGATGAGAATTAAACATCAAGAGGAGCTGACGGAGCTGCACAAGAAACGAGGAGAGGTGAACATTACACACACGTTCACATTACACCGCCTACATTTACATATCAGCCTTTTCAGTATTCAGAAGCGTTACCCTTCCAAGATGTACATTCATGAGTGTTTAGATAAACTCCAAAAGCACTACAATCAGTTGGTCATTTCATGATGATAACTGGTCATTTCATGATGATAACTGGTCATTTCATGATGATAACTGGTCATTTCATGATGATAACTGGTCATTTCATGATGATAACTGGTCATTTCATGATGATAACTGGTCATTTCATGATGATAACTGGTCATTTCATGATGATAACTGGTCATTTCATGATGATAACTGGTCATTTCATGATGATAACTGGTCATTTCATGATGATAACTGGTCATTTCATGATGATAACTGGTCATTTCATGATAATAACTGGTCATTTCATGATGATAACTGGTCATTTCATGATAATAACTGGTCATTTCATGATGATAACTGGTCATTTCATGATAATACCTGGTCATTTCATGATGATAACTGGTCATTTCATGATGATAACTGGTCATTTCATGATGATAACTGGTCATTTCATGATGATAACTGGTCATTTCATGATGATAACTGGTCATTTCATGATAATACCTGGTCATTTCATGATGATAACTGGTCATTTCATGATGATAACTGGTCATTTCATGATGATAACTGGTCATTTCATGATGATAACTGGTCATTTCATGATAATACCTGGTCATTTCATGATGATAACTGGTCATTTCATGATGATAACTGGTCATTTCATGATGATACCTGGTCATTCATGATGATAACTGTCATTTCATGATGATACTGGTCATTTCATGATGATAACTGGTCATTTCATGATGATAACTGGTCATTTCATGATGATAACTGGTCATTTCATGATGATAACTGGTCATTTCATGATGATAACTGGTCATTTCATGATGATACGCATTGATGATACCTGGTCATTTCATGATGATAACTGGTCATTTCATGATGATAACTGGTCATTTCATGATGATACCTGGTCATTTCATGATGATACCTGGTCATTTCATGATGATAACTGGTCATTTCATGATGATACCTGGTCATTTCATGATGATAACTGGTCATTTCATGATGATAACTGGTCATTTCATGATGATAACTGGTCATTTCTTGATGATACCTGGTCATTTCATGATGATACCTGGTCATTTCATGATGATACCTGGTCATTTCATGATGATAACTGGTCATTTCATGATGATAACTGGTCATTTCATGATGATAACTGGCCATTTCATGATGATAACTGGTCATTTCATGATGATAACTGGTCATTTCATGATGATAACTGGTCATTTCATGATGATACCTGGTCATTTCATGATGATAACTGGTCATTTCATGATGATAACTGGTCATTTCATGATGATAACTGGTCATTTCATGATGATACCTGGTCATTTCATGATGATAACTGGTCATTTCATGATGATACCTGGTCATTTCATGATGATACCTGGTCATTTCATGATGATAACTGGTCATTTCATGATGATACCTGGTCATTTCATGATGATAACTGGTCATTTCATGATGATAACTGGTCATTTCATGATGATAACTGGTCATTTCATGATGATAACTGGTCATTTCATGATGATAACTGGTCATTTCATGATGATAACTGGTCATTCATGATGATAACTGGTCATTTCATGATGATAACTTGGTCATTTCATGATGATAACTGGTCATTTCATGATGATAACTGGTCATTTCATGATGATACCTGGTCATTTCATGATGATAACTGGTCATTTCATGATGATACCTGGTCATTTCATGATGATAACTGGTCATTTCATGATGATAACTGGTCATTTCATGATGATAACTGGTCATTTCATTAAATCAATGAAAAAAACTTCATCTGTTTGCCATTTTTTGTATATTTAATTGTTTTTGTAAAAGCACATTTAGGTAAGTATTAATGTGTATTAATGAAAATTGTTCAAATTATTCTTGTATTCATTTTAAAAACAAATCTGTGTTATGATTTACTAAAACCAGAAGATTCAAAAACTATTTTGTTACTTGAAAAAAAAATAACGCTAATTAAATCAAATTTAAATGAGTGCTGTCAAACGATTAATCTCGATTAATCGTGTCCAAATTAAAGGTCCTAATTTACATAATCATGCTGTATATATTTAAGAAAAACATGTTATTTTTGTTAAATATATTATATATAACATAAAATATAAGAATATGAAAATATGTAGATATTTGTAAATGATGTAGATGTAAATATTTTCTAAATATATACTCTGTGTGTGTATTTATATATATACATAATAAATATACACAGCACACGCACATATATTATGTAAACAAAAACTTATTTTGGATGCAATTAATAATTTGACAGCACTAATTAACATTTTGTTTTCATACAGTTTACTTTGAAGTACTAAAAAAACTGATATTAATAAATAATTAAAATAAATATATAGACATATGTTTTAAAAACACTAATAAAATGACAAATACATGACAAAATTGCTTAAACTTCAATGAAAATTAATGTGAAAATATATTTTTTTCTAAATATTCACAAAAACTATAACTGTACAAGCAATTAACAACTGTTATTGTACTATTATTTTTTTATATCCTGTTATAATATATGTTCATGTTTTGAATAATGCTGTCAAACGATTAATCGCGTCCAAAATAAGTGTTTGTTTACACAAAATGTGTGTATTGTGTACAAATAAACACACACACATGTATGTATATATTTCAGAAATATTTTTTTTTAAATATTAAATATAATATAAAATATACATGTAAATATTTAAATATATAGTGTTTGTGTTTATATGTATATACACAGTAAAAACTTGTATTGTGGATGCAATTAATAATTTGACTGCACTAGTTTTGCATTAGTTTTTAATTTTTGGTTTATTTATTTTTTCAAATTCTGTTATGTGCTTTTGTCATTATTACTAGTTTGTTTTTTAATATTTCCATTTAACTATCCATCTTTAAAAAAAACGAAAAAAAAGGCAAAAACACCGCAAAATTACTCAAACTTTAACTCAAATGAAATAGAAAATATACAATTAAAATTGAATTGAAAATATAAACAGATACTATAGTAGTATATGAATAATGTTGTTGTGAAACTCTTCTCTTGATGTGTTTTTGCAGTTGGCCCAGAACGAATAGAGCTCAAACAATAGATTAATAATAAAATAATAAAAAGCATATGGACGTGATTATAATAATAACCACACAGAGACATAGTGATCAGATCTGATATCATTTTATTCTGTTTTAAAGATATTTTATTTGGATTCTTTTACTATGCGAAAGATAATATAACTTCATTTATTTTCACATAAACAAAAGTTCTGGCTCTAAATATTTATTTTCTTTATTCAGAGTTATTCTAGATCTCTATATTCATCCGGTGTCGTCTTAATAAAACATACTATAGTACTATAACCACAAATTAACCATGGTTTTACCACACTAACAATAGTTTAAGCATGATTAGGCTATACAAATATATATATATTCGTAAGATTAGTTTAGACTATTCTTTCTATAACTGTACTGATTTAATGGGTTTTACTATTTCATATAAAATGTGGGACATAACGGCAAAAAAACTACAAATAAATCAGAATTTTTTTTTGAGATGCACACTAAAAACAAACACTTTAAAATCACTTAATCATTTCACAGCACTAGTTTTGATTTAGGTTTTAATTTTTAGTTTATTTATTTGTTTCTAATTCTGTTATGTGCTTTTGTCTTTATTACTAGTTAGTTTTTTAAAATATTTAATTTAACTATCCATCTTTAAAAAAAAGAATAACAAAATTACTCAAACGTTAACTCAAATTAAATAGAAAATATACAATTAAAATTGAGGTGAAAATATAAACCGATACTATAGTAGTATATGAGTAAATATTAAACAAATATATATATAGTGTTTGTGTTTATATGTATATACACAGTAAAAACGTGTATTGTGGATTTAATTATTAGTTTGACAGCACTAGTTTTGCATTAGTTTTTAATAATTTTTTTCAAATTCTGTTATGTGCTTTTGTCATTATTACTAGTTTGTTTTTTTATATTTCTATTTAACTATCCATCTTTAAAAAATGGCAAAAACACAGCAAAATTACTCAAACTTTAACTCAAATGAAATAGAAAACAGAAAATATACAATTAAAATAGAATTGAAAATATAAAAGAAAACAGAAAATATACAATTAAAATAGAATTGGAAATATAATAGAAAACAGAAAATATACAATTAAAATAGAATTGAAAATATAAAAGAAAACAGAAAATATACAATTAAAATTGAAAATATAATAGAAAACAGAAAATATACAATTAAAATTGAAAATATAAAAGAAAACAGAAAATATACAATTAAAATTGAAAATATAATAGAAAACAGAAAATATACAATTAAAATAGAATTGAAAATATAATAGAAAACAGAAAATATACAATTAAAATTGAATTGAAAATATAAAAGAAAACAGAAAATATACAATTAAAATTGAATTGAAAATATAATAGAAAACAGAAAATATACAATTAAAATTGAAAGTATAAACCGATACTATAGTAGTATATGAGTAATGTTGTTGTGAAATGTGTTTTTGCAGTTGGCCCAGAACGTGATTGAACTAAACAACCAGATTCAGCAGAAAGACAAAGAGATCCAGAGTAATGAAGTCCAGTGAGTTCAGCGTGTGTGTTTTCTGTTTGTGTTTGCTCTCCGCGGTATGGGAATGATTTATGTGTCTGTCAGGATGCTGGAGTATCAGCAGCAGATCTCTCGTCTGGAAGGAGAGTGCCGCGAGCTCCGCAACTCTCTGACCGATCTGGAACGAGCCAATCAGACGCTGCGAGACGAGTACGATGCCCTGCAGATCACGTTCAGCGCCCTGGAGGAGAAACTACGGAAAACCACAGAGGACAATCAGGAGCTGGTGACGCGCTGGATGGCCGAGAAAGCACAGGAGGCCAACAAACTCAACGCTGAGAACGAGAAGGACACCAAGTCAGACACACACTCTATTTAACTCTAACCTAAAATCTTGATATTGGACTGTGTCAATACAATACCCGTTCTTTTGTACCAGCTGTACCTTTAAAACAAACGTTCATCATGTTTGTGAACGAGTCATTAACATGTGTGTGTGAGCTGATTAATTGATCAGTCGTTTAAAAACAATGGAAAGCATGATTGGCCGCCGCCCAGGTGCTAATGACCCTCCATGCAGAAATGAGCTCATTAGAATTCTCCACCTGATTGGTTGTTTGAAGCAGGCTGGAGGTTCGTTAGGGTTTAAATGAGTGTGTTTGTCATCGTAGGCGCAGGCAGGCGAAGCTTCAGAAGGATTTGGCGGACGCAGCGAAGGAACCGCTTCCCATAGAGCCGTAAGATTGTGTTTGGAAGCATTTCTTCTGGGTTCAGTGCGTTTGTTTGAGGTTTTAGATAACATGGGTTAAGTCCAGGGTCTGTGCTATCGGACAATTTGAACATTTCTGTTGTAAAAGTACTGTTATTTTCCGTTTTAGTTGTCATTTTATTTATACTTCAGTTTGGCTTTTAGCTATAATTCATTTTGGTTTTAATTTTAGTACTTTAATTTAAGTTGGTTTACAAAGAAGCAGTTCTAATTTTCGTTTAGGTGTTTTTCTAGTATTCATTTTAATTTTAAACTGATCATTTTTTAATTTGTTTTTTTCTTGTCATTACATTTTTAGCACATTTTCGTTTTAGTTCTTGACATTATTCATTAAACGTGCATTTATAGTTCAAGTTCTTTTTTTTTTTTTTAATCTTTTTTTTTAGCTCGGCTTTGTTTCAATTATCAAAATTTCTAATAGTTTTAGTTAACAATAACAACAGGTCCAGTAGTCAAACACCTGGCATAGGTGTAATCTTTTTCCTCTAATATTTATTCATTCGATTAGATTTTTTTTGGGGGGGGTAGTTTTAACTTTTTGTGAGGGTATATTGTAAACGTGTCATTTTGTCTTTTATTAGTTAATATCTTTGAAATGTAAGCCCTGGTCAGTTTTTATAGTCTATTGGAATCATGTTAAATCATTTTGAAATCTCACTGGATGCTGTTTTCTGATTGGTCTAGAGATGATGACATCGAAGTTCTCTCAGAGGATGCTGGGAAGGGAACGGATGACCCGTCACCGAGCAGACCGGTCAGTCGCACACAGAGGTAAACACACACTCCGTGTTTCAGATCGCACAACACATACTCTTCACTAAATGCAGTCGCTTACGCCGTGTGTCTGTTTCTCAGTAGACGAGTGTCTCAGCCGCCTGCTGCTGGACTGATGGATTCCTTCTCTAATTTAATTGGGTACGTCTCCGTCTGTTTGTATGGACACAATTGTTTCTTTTCTTCGTTATGTACACAACTAGAACATCTCCAGGTCATACTTAAGCTCAAAATCTTAAGAAAACTCATCATTGAATGATGCGAAACATATTAATGATCCTAAAATGTGTAGAAACGTTTCTTCTTTTGGCCTGGACATGTTTTTGTTACTCTCGTGTGTGTGTTTGGTTGTCTCATTCAACAGTGTGTGTGTGTTTGGTTGTCTCATTCAACTGTGTGTGTGTGTGTGTTTGGTTGTCTCATTCAACAGTGTGTGTGTTTGGTTGTCTCATTCAACAGTGTGTGTGTGTGTGTTTGGTTGTCTCATTCAACAGTGTGTGTGTGTGTGTTTGGTTGTCTCATTCAACAGTGTGTGTGTGTGTGTGTGTCTCTCATTCTAAACTCTCTCTGTGTCTGCAGCTTGTCTGATTCTGTCCAACCTGGTTTCGTCCCATCTGACTCCAGGTGATGCATGGTGTGGTGTGTGTGTGTGTGTGACGTGTGTGTGTGTGTGTGGTATGAAAGTGACTCTGTGCTGATGTGAACCCAAAAGTATGCTAACAGAATTATATTTCAGAAGGGCTATGAAAAGGATTGTGGGTAACTGCTCTGTATGTTTCATGTTTATCACATCTGTGTGTCATTTCCTGCAAGATGCTGCTCTCTGTTTGGATCGTGTGTGTGCGCGAGTGTGTGTGCGCGCGTGCATGTTTGGCTGGCTGGGTGATTTGACAGTTGAAACGGTGATCTGTATACATTATGTATTTTATATTGGTCTTTCATTCAGTAATTGGATGATTTACATTCGGACACTTATCCAGAAATGTTATATATATTAGTCAAATATAAGGCTTTCAGTGTTACATTAAGCAAAACAATTGGCTTTATAATTAATGCAACATAAAATATTTAATATATATTATACACACTTATTGTAAATCCCAATTATATATATATATATATTTAATAGCATTTACGAGTTGTCAATTTGTTGTCTTAGTCTTTTACATTTGTTATTAAATCACTATCACATTTTTTTTAAATCATGTATTTATGCATATTGTTAATTCATTAATCTCGTTAATACATTATGGTTTATTTTTGATGTCTCAATTTAATTGCAATTCACGCGTATTTAGTTTTCTTTTTTCTTTTTTTTAAAAGCACATTATCAAAATATATGTACATTGCTATTTATCACTTTTACACGTGTCATAATTTATTTAAAGCGGTTTAGAATTGAATCTTTAAATATATTTTGCACATAGTATACAATATCATTTTAATAATTCATATCATCACCCACCCAAATTTGTCGTGCATAGATGTGAGTTGGCTTTGAGTGTCTTTTTTGTGCATCAGTTGTCAACGAGACGAGTTTTCACATTGCTCCTAAAATGTTGCCGTGCTAAAATCAATGTTACAGATTCAGTCATGCATTTATGAATGCTTCCGTCCATGAATGACGCTCTTCTGAAGATGACATGTTTTGCAAGAAACATGAGACCGTAAGATCCTACAAAACGAGTTGAGCACAGCCTGCGTGACACATGCTCTTTCTCTCCCTTAGAAGACGGCGCTCAGTGAACTCGTTCAGCTCGTCTCCTGAAACTGCAGATGTGCCGTCGACGTGCGCTGATGTCCGAGTTCCCTCCACTGCGCTGCACATCTTTGTGAGTGTCGTGTTTCTCTTTCATGCATCCTTCACTCTCCAGAGGTCGATGATGTGATGTAAAAGGTCTGATATCCAGGTCTCCTCCCAGTCCTTCCCAGCAGCCCCTCTTCATTTTTCCCAGCATGCTCTAGTTGTGCATTGCTGGTTCGAGGTGGCGGTTGATATTAAGGACGTTTTTGCTGAATAAGAGTCTTTTAGAGAACCGTGTGAGACCTCGACAGCAGCATCCAACAGAATTACAACACTAAGGAGGGAGGGCTGGACGGGAGGAGAACGTTAAACTGGTGCATGATCTCAAGTTTTCAAGCTGAGACCTTTAAAAACGGAAGAAAGCCATGTTTATTTGACCAGTTCTGCTTTGGTTGAATTTCCATCTCATTCTCAGTCAGAGTTTGGTGAATCTGAATGCTACATGTTTTAAAGGCAACAACACAATCCTGCTCTAATATCACCGTAAATTACATTTAATCGCATTAAAACGAACCCTCGTTGTGTTGCAGGTCAATTTGACCCGCACTTGATTTTAAAACTGCTCGAAATAATAATTTTTCTTTGCAAATGTATGGATATTCCTCATTTAGGGACATGGATGTGCATGCACAGTCTCAACCCGGATGTGTTTTGGGAAAGCTGTACAAACATTAGTACTTATGTGGTATTTGTGTTGAGTCATGTAGACTTCCTCATTGGTTTCCATGCAATTTAGCAAAAATCATTTGTTAAAAATTAAGGAAGTGTGTTTATTTCGTGTGTGATTTGTTAATTTTGAATATAAAAATAAGCAGGTCAAATTAACCCCTATACATTTATGAATTGTGAAATAACTTGCATACAATTTCCTTTTACATTGTCATTAAAATGTGTATTGTGTGTGGATTTAATTTAGATATTTAAATGTAATGGCATTTTACAGTTCATTACGTTCTCAGTTAAATATGATCTTTCATTTGTTTTTGAATCACATTATCAAAATATCACATTTTAATTGAATGTTTTTTTTTTTTGCTGTAATATCAGCTGCCAAACTTTGCAACTTATTTTAATTTCTTCTATTGTTTTTAATCTGACAAGCTACAAATGTCAGTTTTTGCATGAATCTGTAGTATCGATTTGACGAATGGCATGGAAACCAATGGGAGTCACAACACAAAACCCAGGTTTTAAACACAACAAGGCGTTTGAATCTGAAATGTTTAATTTGAGTCTCTAAAAGCAGAAACCCAGAATCTTGTTTTGTGTGCAGGACGCCCATGATGGAGAAGTGAACGCCGTGAAGTTCAGTCCCGGGTCCCGTCTGCTTGCCACGGGAGGAATGGACCGCAAGGTGAAGCTCTGGGAGGTCGTTTCTGGTACTGTACATCTATATTATCATTCGGTTTCATCAGTTCAAAGGTCAGTGATGAGATGTAAAAGGTCCGAAGCCTTCGTCTCCTTCCAGTCCTTCTGTCCCTCCCAGCAGCCTCGGTTCATTTTCTCCAGCGTGCTCTAGTCGTGCATCGCTGGTTGACGCGGCGGCTGATATTATGATGTTTCTGCTGTACATTAAGAGTCTTTTAGAGAATAATAAGATTGATAACAGCAGTGTCAAACAGTGACACCACACACAGGAGGGCCGGACTGAAGGAGAACGTCTGACAGGCTCATGATCTCAAGTTTTCAAGCTGAGACCTTCAGTCGTTTCAAAAAGGAAATTGCCTAATTGTGCATTATGCCTGGTTTCACACGGTTTAATGAAGTTTCTGTTTCCTCCTGAAACACAGATGCAGTAGATGTTCAGGTTTGTCTGTGTGCGGTTTTAAAAGCTGTGTTTCTTCAGGGCGATGTGAACCTAAAGGTGCGCTGACTGGCAGTAATGCAGGAATCACCAGTATAGAGTTTGATAGTGCGGTGAGTTATTCTGTCTACATCTATTAATAAAATAATATTTGACACCAGTCAGATGGTGTTAAACGAGAGCCCTGTGATTTTCAGCATGCAGAAAAATCCACTGTGTACTGTGACAATAAAAGTGATTTTGATTTGATATAATTAAGGAATTTGGTGTAGATTTATGGCCAAATTTTGTTGAATAAATTGAGTTATCAAGCGTTTCATTATTTTATTTGATAAACACTGTTATTAAGTACACAGAAAAACTCTTATGTGCTTTAATATATAAACCAGCAAATTAAATTTGGTTTTAACTTAATTTTGCCAGAATTTTTACTATTAAAGAAATGAAATAAGTGGTTAATTTATGAAAAAAAAAAAAAAATTTGGTTACTCTTTATTTTAAGGTGTCCTTGTTAGTGTCATTATGTATTTCAGTAGAGTAATATTAATTAACCATGTATTTACTATCTGATTTGGCTTCGTGTTACTTGCACTATGCATGATTTATTGTTATTATAATAGTTCATGTAATGTGTAACGAGGACACCTTAAAATAAAGTGTTACCCAATATTCTATTGTAAAGGATTTTTTCATTTGATTCATTTTTAGAAGATTAAAGGTTTTCATTTTTTATGAATTCGATTGATAAAACATGATTTTTTTATTGTAAAAAATCTCTTTAAAACAGAGCCGAGAAAAACAAAATGGAAACATTGAATTTAGGATGTAATAAAATTATTTCATATGGCCATACAAACCTCAGTAACTGAATTGACAATTGCATATATCTGCTAAATGTTTATTTTGTCTTACTTCACTGTCATAAATAGATTAGATTTGGTACAGCAGACGCTTTTATCCAAAGTTAATTACAAATGAGACGACAGAAGCAATAAAAACAGATCCAAAACTTTATAAATACTACATATTTTACAAATAAAGAAATTACAAAATGACAAACGCATACAACAATTTCAACCCTGAACATTTAAATGAAAAACAAAAAAGTGGAGAACAATTCAAAATATTAAATAACAAAAGGAACGAGTATAATAATGATTCTCACATAACACTAAGCCAAACACCAAAAAACAACGACGTGTGTGTACACACACACACACACACACACACACACATATATATGTATGTGTGTATATATACATATATAAATGCATGCATACATACATACTCATTTATAAAATATGTATGATTTCATTTCCAGTTAGTTTGTTGAAGTATTAAAATAACTTAAATGAAACTAAAACTTAATAAAAGACATAATAAATTCAGACATTTAACTAAAATTCAAATGGAAATCAAACGCCAGTAGTTTCAGTAATCCTGAAAAACAACACTGAGCTAAACACACATGCTAACAAACATCTTACTTACACATAGTAAGAAAATGGTTCTGAAACTGAAACGAGGAGAATAAAAAGCGGTACTTGTGTCCTGCCCGGTGGAGTGGATGGTGTTTGTCCTTCACGCGACCGCTGCTGCGTTATACCCGTCTCACGAAATACTAATACTGAGATGACCTCAAAGATATGATAGCTATAGACTAAAAGCCAGCTGAATTAATAGGGTCTTAATTTAGTATGAACTATATAATGCACGTCTTCCTAAATCCCCACCGCTGATGAACCGTGTGTGTTCCTGTCGTGACTGATAGCAGTGTGTGTGCTCCGCAGGGCTCGTATCTATTGGCTGCGTCTAATGATTTTGCCAGCAGGATCTGGACGGTGGATGACTTCAGACTGCGGGTGAGGATTTCACTCAAAACACTGCCGTACATGCACGAGTAGACGTTTTAGTCTAAATGCATATTTAGCTGTAAATGTTATGAAGGGTTTAAGTCATATTAACAAAAATATCTCTTATGCATTTAGTGATTGTTTTTTTTTCTGAAATGCATAAACATTTTACTAATTGCATGCAAGTTTATCTTAGATTTTTTTTCTAAATGAAACCACAGCTGGAGATTATTATCGTCCTGTGATTCAAGCATAAGCTTAAACGAAAGGTTTATTTGTTGGCTCAGCGGTCAGTGATGTGATGTAAAAGGACTGATGTCCAGGTCTCCTTCCAGTCCTCTCGTCCCTCCCAGCCAGCTCCATTCATTTTCCCAGCATGCTCTAGCTGTGCAGCCCTGGGCTGATGTGGCGGCTGATATAATGGATGTTTCTGCTAAATAAGAGTCTTTTTGGAGAATCAAGTGAGACTCTGACAGAAAACATCCCACAGAAACACAAACCCAGGAGGGCCGGACTGAAGGAGCCTGGACAGCTGATCTCAAATCATACTGAGACCTGAATCTGAGCTCCGTCTCATTTACTACTAGAAATGACAGGCTTTAATTGTTTGCATATGTATTTAATGAATTGTGTTTTGTTTTCCCCGAAGCACACACTCACAGGGCACAGCGGGAAGGTTTTATCCGCTCGGTTTCTCCTCGATAATGCTCGGATCGTCTCCGGCAGCTACGACCGAACGCTCAAGCTCTGGGACTTACGCAGCAAAGTCTGTAAGAGACTCTTAGTGGTTCTACTTCCTGCTTAACCGCCCGTGTCCATGAATGAGACGCAAACACTTTGCATTTGAGTTCTAAATATTAATGTTAATTAACACTTGATTTAATGTTAATTCTATTAATATTTTATATTGAATATTAGTCTTTCCACTTTTCAACAGGCTTTAAAATGCAGCAGGGTTTTTTGATTATTTTTTAGAAAATAGACAAACTAAATTAATTTTCACATTTTAAATTAATACTTTAATTTTACATTAACATTAGATATTAGTTGATTTTTTTACTTTTCAACAGGTTTCAACTGTAATGCATCAGAATTTCTAATGAAAATTGTCAATTAAAATTACAAACTAATTATTCGATTCGTTAAATAAAAAATGTATCACTTAATACATTTTAAATAGTATCTTGTTTAATTATTTTTAATATGAATTAATTAAATTATGTTTTAATATTTAACATTAAATGTTAGTTTGTTTTTCAACAGGTTTAAACTTTAAATGCATCAGAATTTCTAATAAGATTTGTACAAATCGACATAGTAAATATTCATATTTAATAATATTTAGGTTCCTATTAATTCCATTAAGATTAGATTATAATATAATGATCAGTCAAAAGTTTTTAAACGCTGATATTTTTTTTCTTTCTGCTTTAATAAACATAAAAAATCTCACTGTTCAAAGACTTTTGACTGATAGTGTTTACATAATAATATAATATTTCCTACAAAACTAAAAAGTGAAAGTAGCTAAAGATGTAATTTTATTGAAGTTGTTGTTTCTCTGAAATAGGTCTCATGTTGTTCATAAGTTTCTGGTTGATTTTAAATGTCTTGTCGTATAAATAAGACTCTTTTTCTCAGGCATTAAGACGGTGTTCGCTGGCTCTAGCTGTAATGACATCGTCTGCACGGAGCAGTGTGTGATGAGCGGACACTTCGATAAGAAAGTTCGTTTCTGGGACATCCGGTGAGTCCGGGTTTGACCGGAGAATACGTGGAGTTGTTGCGGTGCTCAAATCCTTCTGTTTCTGGGGTTGTGTGTGTGTGTGTGTGTTTAGGTCGGAGAGAATACGTGGAGTTGGGTTGCGTTGCTCAAATCCTTCTGTTACTGGGGTTGTGTGTGTGTGTTTGTTTGTGTTTAGGTCGGAGAGAATACGTAGAGTTGGGTTGCGGTGCTCAAATCCTTCTGTTTCTGGGGTTGTGTGTGTGTGTGTGTTTAGGTCGGAGAGAATACGTGGAGTTGGGTTGCGGTGCTCAAATCCTTCTGTTTCTGGGGTTGTGTGTGTGTGTGTGTTTAGGTCGGAGAGAATACGTGGAGTTGGGTTGCGTTGCTCAAATCCTTCTGTTACTGGGGTTGTGTGTGTGTGTGTGTTTAGGTCGGAGAGAATACGTAGAGTTGGGTTGCGGTGCTCAAATCCTTCTGTTTCTGGGGTTGTGTGTGTGTGTGTGTGTTTAGGTCGGAGAGAATACGTGGAGTTGGGTTGCGTTGCTCAAATCCTTCTGTTTCTGGGGTTGTGTGTGTGTGTGTGTGTGTGTTTAGGTCGGAGAGAATACGTGGAGTTGGGTTGTGTTGCTCAAATCCTTCTGTTTCTGGGGTTGTGTGTGTGTGTGTGTTTAGGTCGGAGAGAATACGTAGAGTTGGGTTGCGGTGCTCAAATCCTTCTGTTTCTGGGGTTGTGTGTGTGTGTGTTTAGGTCGGAGAGAATACGTGGAGTTGGGTTGCGTTGCTCAAATCCTTCTGTTACTGGGGTTGTGTGTGTGTGTGTGTGTTTAGGTCGGAGAGAATACGTAGAGTTGGGTTGCGGTGCTCAAATCCTTCTGTTTCTGGGGTTGTTTGTGTGTGTGTGTTTAGGTCGGAGAGAATACGTGGAGTTGGGTTGCGTTGCTCAAATCCTTCTGTTTCTGGGGTTGTGTGTGTGTGTGTGTGTGTGTGTGTGTTTGTTTGTGTTTAGGTCGGAGAGAATACGTAGAGTTGGGTTGCGGTGCTCAAATCCTTCTGTTTCTGGGGTTGTGTGTGTGTGTGTGTGTGTGTGTGTGTGTTTGTGTTTAGGTCGGAGAGAATACGTAGAGTTGGGTTGCGGTGCTCAAATCCTTCTGTTTCTGGGGTTGTGTGTGTGTGTGTGTGTGTGTTTAGGTCGGAGAGAATACGTAGAGTTGGGTTGCGGTGCTCAAATCCTTCTGTTTCTGGGGGTGTGTGTGTGTTTAGGTCGGAGAGAATACGTAGAGTTGTGTTGCTCATATCCTTCTGTTTCTGGGGTTGTGTGTGTGTGTGTGTGTGTTTAGGTCGGAGAGAATACGTAGAGTTGTGTTGCTCAAATCCTTCTGTTTCTGGGGTTGTGTGAGTTTAGGTCGGAGAGAATACGTAGAGTTGTGTTGCTCATATCCTTCTGTTTCTGGGGTTGTGTGTGTGTGTGTGTGTTTAGGTCGGAGAGAATACGTAGAGTTGTGTTGCTCATATCCTTCTGTTTCTGGGGGTGTGTGTGTGTTTAGGTCGGAGAGAATACGTAGAGTTGTGTTGCTCATATCCTTCTGTTTCTGGGGGTGTGTGTGTGTTTAGGTCGGAGAGAATACGTAGAGTTGTGTTGCTCATATCCTTCTGTTTCTGGGGTTGTGTGTTTTTAGGTCGGAGAGAATACGTAGAGTTGTGTTGCTCATATCCTTCTGTTTCTGGGGTTGTGTGTGTGTTTTTAGGTCGGAGAGAATACGTAGAGTTGTGTTGCTCAAATCCTTCTGTTTCTGGGGTTGTGTGTGTTTAGGTCGGAGAGTATTGTGCGTGAGCTGGAGTTGCAGGGACGCGTTACATCTTTGGACCTCAATCAGGACCGGACCGAGCTGCTGACCTGCTCTCGTGATGACCTGGTGAAAATCATCGACCTGCGCAGTAATGCAGTGCGACAGACGTTTAAGTGCGTTTCTCTCTTCTCCACTCAACAGTCTGTTTATTATGCATTGCTCTTTGGTATTCCAGCTTTAAATGCATCGAGAGTTGTAATAAAGGTCATTTTTGTATTACTCCTGTCTTTCTGCAGTGCTGAAGGGTTCAAGTGTGCTTCAGACTTCACCAGGGTCACGTTCAGGTGAATTATTTATTTACATGCTAATAAACGGATACAATTATTATTATTTTTTTTATTGTTTATATTTTAAAATCGTGGCTGCACGTCTGCCAAAAAATATTGCTATTACTTTGTGTAACATTGCAATATCAATTATGTAAATATTTTAATTGTAAAAAAAAAAGACATGATGTTAATTACAACTGTACTGTAAAGAAATGAATATGTGGTGGTATTATAATTGTTTAATATACTGTAGTTTATGGACCTTTTTCACATTTCCGTGTTTCTCGGCAGCGGTGGTCATAGTTGGGTAACTCGAAGGGCAGTGAATGGAAATGGCAAAATAAACTCCACGATAGTATTTTCATGACTTTCTATAAAAGTAAAACGATTGAGAGACTGCCAACAGCAGTCAGAGGAGATTTCTCCCATAGAAACACCCTCGCATTAGCCTTAACTAGTTGTTTTATGATGCAAAGGTGATCTAATACAGTGTTATAAATGTACATGCATTTAAAAAATCTAAACTTTCAAGGGTTTACGATGCTGATGACCGTTAAACGCGTCTGCAGTCTTGTGAAAAGGGTCCATAGATTTACTTTCAAACATTCAAACCCACGAGCTTTTAACATCCTCAAGTTTTTGTTGAGGTTGCATTTAATTGAATGAGTTGGTTTAATTGAGGCTCTGAGTGTTTGTTTCAGTCCTGATGGAAGATATGTGGCGGCCGGTTCTTCAGACGGTGTTCTGTACGTCTGGAACGTTCTTACGGGGAAACTAGACAAAAGCCTTGATAAGGGTCACAGGTGAGCGGGACGTCTCACACACACACACACACACACACATGCCCGCACTATATACTACTGTACTGCTCACTGCATTATATTCTATATAGGGCCTACCATTGGTTTTATTGTGATGAACTAAGATTTGTCACATGGCTTTCTAGTTATCAGTTATGAAAATGAGTTTTTTTTTTTTTTTTTTTTGAAAGTATGATTTTATTAACATTTGGTTTATCTCCGTGTAAATGGGAAATCTTGTTACGTGCATTGTATAATAGTCACACTTCTGGTTGTATTCTGCTCATTTTAGGAGGTGATCTGTGTATTATTGCAAATTCATTCTCTGTGGGTCTTAAAAGTGTCTCAAAAGTATTATTTTTCAATCGCTCTTACGCAATTTAAAGGGATTGTTCACCCAAAAATGAACATTATCTCACTTTATATTAATCTCTTTAAATTAGTGTTTAATTAATAAAATCATGGTATTAAATATTGCATGCACTTTCATTGTATTTTTTCATGTTTGCTTGTACAAAAACAGTCTTCACTCAAAATGCATTTGCTTGAGATGCCAGTAAAAGATATGAAGTTTTGTTTTGAGAAATTGAACAAAATTAAGTTTCTGCTGAAAATGAGAAGAAATATCAGTCTATGGGGAATGAGAACTTGTTTTCTCTTTGAATTAAATCAGTTTTTATGAGCCTGTTGGAAGATATTTTTGATTGTATTTAATTAACCATTTCTCATAAAAGTCTCCGTGTGTCATTTGCTTCTCAAGTAAATGTTACTTCATTTGATATTTGCGCTAGAAAAAAGATGAAATACTAAGAAAGGACAATTATTTTTGCAGTGTGAACGTTATCTTCATATTCTAGTGGTTGGGAGCAGATCTATTCATGCTTCAGTGTTTGTTTGTGTGTAAATTAATTCAAGTATAGAGATTGGTTGGATATTGTTCTTTTCAATCTCTGGAGTCTCGTTAATACAGGACATTTACATTTAGATGACATTTAAAAATATTGTCGATGCATAATATGCCATGCTGAAAGTATTTATTTATGATCAAGTTACAGATGTAAAGCTCTTCTCAATAAACCTTGTCTTTGTCCTGTTTGTAGTTCTGCCATCAATTCGGTGTCCTGGTCTCCGTCGGGCACGTACGTGGTCAGCATTGAGAAAGGCAGCAAGGCCGTGCTTTGGTCGGACATGTGACCGGCCGCTCTCTTCCTGTGCTGTGATTGGTTGAGCGCTGCCCTGCCGTGATTGGATGAAACAGACTGTAAAGACAGAAGGAAAGTGAGCCCACCCTCACGTCCCACTGGCCTCTTGAACTACCTTTCCCACAATGCCATCTGTGTGTGTGTGCTGCCTGTATGATCGGACCGCACCGTACACACACTATACATATTTATATCCGCTTTCATGTACTGTCTGATTACACGAGTGTCCTACACGACACTTACTGCTAGTTTTAACATGGATTTAAAATCCTGTCTACTGTCAGTTTATGCTTTGCCTTCTACAGATGCTGTGTGTGTGTGTGATGCAGTTCCAGTTGAGCTCTATGGATGGCACTGTTCACGGTTCAATATTTTCCTTGAGTTCTGGAAATCCCAAGCCCCCCCTTATGAATAAAATGCATGTATTGAATATTTTATTTTGGATGAATTTCACACATTAATGTCTTTTTAAAATAATGACATTTGTGTGATATTTAAACACATTGAACCCTCATTTTCTAATTGCATTGCAAAAAGAAAATAATTTCACAATATTGAAAAATCCTAATTCTAAAAACAGCCCTTTGTATGCATAATGTAAATTATTTCGGATTGCAAAACAATGTACATGCATCAAGTAATATAAAACATTTGAAACACAAAAAATTGTTACTATAAAAAAAATAAGCATAAATAATATCTTTATGCGAAATGTTATTTCTTTTTGATTTTGGGGTGAAGTATCACTTAAACATTTTGAGATTTACCCATAACCTCCTGACCGTGTTGTTGTTTTTAATTAATGCTCTGATTATTAGTCACCAAAAAAATTACAAATTTGTCATGCATGAGATGCATATTTTGCACAATTCCTCCTATTGTTTTAATCATCTGATTAATAGATGTCATTTCTGTAGAGAAAATGATTTAAAAACCATAGTTCGGCTAGAAATCATAATTTAATATGAATAAAAACGCAGTCACTTATTATTTTGGCCAATCACAGTGCTCCCTGTCCTAAGCCCCTCCCCTCAGATCCTGGATTAGTGTGCGTGTGGTGATGCTGAATAAATGCAGTGAGATAAGTGTTTTACTGGAGAAAGCAATGCTCTGTTCTTTATATTTCATACGCTGCACATATCCCGACAGCGTTTCCTCCGTGCATGACGTCTGTTTCAAATACTGTATCAAACTCTACGCAGACCCTCTCCTTGAGCTGTTTTGCAAAGGAAAACAAGTGCACTTGTGATTGGCCCGATGCCAGCAGCAGATCTGGTGACGCTCGCACTTAAAGCCTGTAATGCACCTTCACACTCGACCGAACACTACGTCCCCTCACGCTCAACGCTGCAGTCGTGCCGAACAAGTGCACTTGGGTTCAGACGGTGAGCGGAGTGGACTGCACACTTTATGGTTGACTTGTGGGTGTGGCTTATGTTTAGCCCCGCCCTCTTGTGGGTGTGGCTGAGAGTGGGCTGGCTTAAACGGACTGTGGAAGATAATTGTAATGTATATGAGTTCTCTGTATATGTGTGCACACTATAAAATGTGTGGGACGGTACTTTCACTGGTTTGTTTTTACTGGGAAGCGGTGCATGAGTGATGGCGTTCTGTATGGACATCAGAGAGGTTTCTCGGACCTCTGTGTAGATGAGATGAGAACGATAAGAGGGTCTTTTCTCGGTGTATAATCCCTTGAGCTGACATCAGCACTCAGACTGCTGAGATTGACAACACGGGCTTAAATCGGACCTACAGACACCTGCTGATGATCGTTCAGTCGCCTCTTTCTATAATCACTCTCAAACATGCATTATGTAACGGATCGTTATAATCCGGTGTTCCTGTAACAGACCAGCTATCTTTAGTTGATACACACCGCCAGATATACTAGTAAAAGATGACGCATCAGTAATATTCAGGAATGAATGCTTTTATAATGTTCAGTGACCTTTTCCGATGAAATACTGGGTTACAAGGTCTTATTGTTTTCACTAGTTAACATGAATTATCAGCGTAAATACTTCAATTATCTTAATTTGAAATACTTCAAGCATTATGTTGATTTTAACATTTACTAATACTTTATTAAAATCAAGATCTATTGTTTTTAACAATTGTATAAATGTATGTTTAATTGTTGTTGTTTTAAAATGACAATACAAACTAATTATATTCATGTTACACAAATTATAAATTAATTATATTAATATAAAGTATACATTAATAAATATTATATTAATAAAAAGTATAATATTGTAATAAAAAGATAAATTTAATCAAATATCTAAATTAACCGTAAACAAAGTAAAATAATAAATACTCAACTAAACGTATTGCTCATTAATTAATGTTACTTTATTTATTAATGAGACTTTTTGGTTTAGTTGCAATCTATTCTTCACACAAAACACAGGTCGAATTAAAATAATTAATCAAATTCCATTAATTAAGAAACATTAATGAGCAATACAGTTGAATATTCATCAACTTTGTTAACGGTTATTAGTTCATTTAAGCTCAGGTCTATTAAATAACATTAACATATTATTTGATTTTACATTAAAATTTTAATTCTTATGCAATTCAAAAAAAAAAAAAAAATTGGATTAATTTAATTCATTCTTAATATAATTTATGTAACAATAACTATATAATAATTTGTTTTATTGTAATTTTACAACAATAAATTAAACAACGCAATTATAAATAATTTTTATATAATTGTAGAAATAATATTTTTGTATTTGAATAATTATTAGTAAATGTTCAAATCAACAAAGGCTAATGAATGCTTGAAGTATTTCAAAGTAAGAATGTAAATAAGTATTTTGTAGCTCATAATTATTTTAACTAATGAAACTTTGTTTTGTTTGTAGAATTTCCCCAATATTTCATCGGAACATATTGACTGAAAAGTGACGCTTTGCACTAAATATCTTGACAATAATTTAAACCAAACCAAAAAGTCCCATTAATAAATAAAGTAACATTAATTAATGAGCAATACATTTAGTTGAGTATTTATTATTTAACTTTGTTTACGGTTAATTTAGATATTTGATTAAAAAAAAATTCTTCATTTTATTACAATCATTTATTATAATATTATACTTTTTGACATGTATACTTTAATGATATTAATATTTATAATTTGTGTAACATGAATATAATTAGTTTGTATTGTCATTTTAAAACAACAACAATTAAACATACATTTATACAATTGTTAAAAACAATAGATCTTGATTTTAATAAAGTATTAGTAAATGTTAAAATCAACATAATGCTTGAAGTATTTCAAATTAAGATAATTGAAGTATTTACGCTGATAATTGCAATCGCTGATAATCAAAGGTGCAACTAACATTTTAAAAGTCAAGATATTTAGTGTGCAAAGGGTTACTTTTATGTTTCATGCACACAAATATTTATATATTATATATTTTTTTAGAAGCCTGAAAATAAATCCTGAATCATACGGGCTGTATTTATTATGCGTCTCTGGAGCCTGGCGGTCTCTGTTTTTCTGCTAAACATCTCCTTCTGTGTTTTCTTGAGTTGTTCTGGTTTGACAGTAAACGCTGACAGAGCGGTTATTGGTGGTTGAACTAGTCTTAAGGTTGGATTCCTCTCCTAACTGACCCTGAGAAACCTCCTTCGGTCCACACCTTCGGTTCGGTGTGAGGTTATTCTAGTAAAGATGCTCTCTTGTTTATTGAACACATGTGATGTAAGAACGATGTTCCTGCATGTGTGTCTTCATACGCCTGTGATTGGATTAGTTGTGCGTCTTCATAACTTCTGCAAGCCTGAGATGCTAATCTGGCGGATGGAAAAGAGCCGAGCCGCGGTGGGCGGAGTCACAGCTTACAAATACTGGCCCTGGACCCCAGACAGCATCCACTCACGCTTGAACCCGACGCGCTACACCTCAACAGACGGGTGAGTAACTACTGAGATAGTGATGCAGATTATTATTAGAGTTTATCAAGAGAGTCTGCAGTCAGTATTACATTAGACATCTTATAACGAATCAATAATATAGTAGATATTATCATTTTGATTAAAGGGAGTCCGCATTAAGTGTAAGGATTTTTATTAAAGTCCTGTAATTAATGTATAATAGTATTTATTGCGATAGGATAAATACATGTGTATTTAAATATAAATATAGAGTAGTTATGAGATTTTATCATTATTGTTACTACTATTATAGTTTAATAAAGTGAGTCTGCAGATAATTTTAGAATTTTCAGTCAAATTGGATATTATAAATCACAAATATATAGAGCTAATTATGAAGATGATGATGATTATAGCTTTTAATAAAATTAATTTGCAGTCAGTATTATATTTTTTTTAATTCAAATTGTAAAATTAGACATACAAATAATGTTTATAGTTATAATAATTAAAATAATATTATATCAAATAATAATAAAGACCATAATTATTATGCTTTTTAATAAAGCGAGACTGCAGAATTCATTTTTTATATTGTATAACAAATATATAGTATAGTTATTATGTAGATAGACAGGTAGCTAGATTTTTATTGTTATAATTTCTTTTTATTATAGTTTAAGAATAGGAGTCAGCATAAATGTTATTAAAAGTAGAGAATATTAATCATCTTATAAATAACAAATAACAGTAATAATGTGTTTATAGTAGTTATAATAATAATAATAATAATAATACTTTTTAATAAGCAATTTTTTTTTAAATCGTATAACAAATAAATATATATATATATATATAAAGTTATTATGTAGATAGACAGGTAGCTAGATTTTTATTATTATAATTTTTTTATTATAGTTTTTAAGAATAGGAGTCAGCATTATAAATGTTATTAAAAGTAGAGAATATTAGTCATCTTATAAATAACGAATAACAGTAATAATGTGGTGGTGATTCTGATAATACAGTAAGTGTTAATAACAGACGATTGTGTTTGTGTGGAGGTGTTACTCTAGATTAGTGTTGTGAGTCATCGGCTCAGAGCTGAACCTGCTGGTGTGTGTGTGTGTGTGTGTGTGTGTGTGTGTGTGTGTGTGTGCGCGAGAGATTACAGATACTCATAACAACATGATTTCAATATTTAGAAGATCCACCACCGAGAGAGAGAATACTTTCTGTAGCTCATGGGTTCGATTCCCAGGGAAAACAGGAACTGATCAAATGCATGTTTTAAATTCAACCAAAGTCATTCTGGATAAAAGCATTTGCCAAATGCAGAGATGTAAGACGTGTTTCTTGATCATCATGTTTCAGCTTCAGCAGACAGAATGAGTCCCAAACACGTCATCTACAAGAAACTCTCCAGAGACAAATCTGTGAGTATCTGTTGAACAGATTCAGATCTGTTTTGTGTACTGATGTCTGTGTTGTGCACATGTTAAGTGTTAGTCGTCAGTGATTGGTTAACGGTGTGTGATGTCATAGGTGGGCGTTTACATGGGGAAACGGGATTTCGTGGATCACTGTGATTTTGTTGATCCTGTTGGTGAGTTTAACAGCCAATCACGGCTCACATGCAAATCACGCTTGGATAGTTATAATGCAAAGTGACTCTATGGGAAACAGGATATGATGTCTTCCTTTACAAAACAAATAGGCAGATGAACCCCGAATTCCACCTGAAAATTGAACTTAATATTTCAATAATTTAATAAAGTTGCATATTCATGGTTCTGTGACGTCTTTTATATGTAGGTAAACATGTGTGTGTGTGTATATATATATATATATATATATATATATATATATATATATATATATATATATATATATATATATATATATATATATATATATATATATATGTATGTATGTGTTTTTTACCTTTTTCACAATCCATTATTAGCTTTTCATTAACTTATAACCCCCAAATGTTAATAAACCCCAGTTTGGAAAACCATGTTTTAAGAAATAATGATATCTAATCAATACCATTTACTGCAATACAAAACCCTGTAAATGAATTTAACTCCATGAGGCCTGATATATGACAAGTAACAAAAAAAAAAAAAAATTTGAAATGGAAGAAATTGAGCCTTTAGACTAAATCGTCAAATATTGTTTTGAAGAATCATATTTCATCCATTTTATGGCTCATATAGTCTGATATAGTGACAATATGGAGAAAAAATTGGTCCCTTTTATTCATAATTATGCAATTTGCTGCAGAGGCTGATATTTTCTAGTATATGAACAAATAATGAAATTCTGCTGCTTGTAATATAAATCACTGATATCTTTATAACAGTACAGCAGATACTGACATATG
This sequence comes from Oxygymnocypris stewartii, assembly GCA_003573665.1. NCBI lineage: Eukaryota > Metazoa > Chordata > Actinopteri > Cypriniformes > Cyprinidae > Oxygymnocypris > Oxygymnocypris stewartii. The sequence goes on along the minus strand of QVTF01002128.1, from coordinate 164,996 downwards.
ATGTAAATATCAGCGGTCACTCTATATCTCCAATAATGTCTCTAAGATGATATTTAAACATAATGCAATACTGATTGAGAGATGAAGAAATAAACGCTCCTCAGAAGATGTGATGAAGATCGTTCCTCCGCTGAGGAACAGTGAAAGTAACAAACGCTCCTCAGAAGATGTGATGAAGATCGTTCCTCCGCTGAGGAACAGTGAAAGTAACAAACGCTCCTCAGAAGATGTGATGAAGATCGTTCCTCCGCTGAGGAACAGTGAAAGTAACAAACGCTCCTCAGAAGATGTGATGAAGATCGTTCCTCCGCCGAGGAACAGTGAAAGTAACAAACGCTCCTCAGGAGATGTGATGAAGATCGTTCCTCCGCTGAGGAACAGTGAAAGTAACAAACGCTCCTCAGAAGATGTGATGAAGATCGTTCCTCCGCTGAGGAACAGTGAAAGTAACAAACGCTCCTCAGAAGATGTGATGAAGATCGTTCCTCCGCCGAGGAAGAGTGAAAGTAACAAACGCTCCTCAGAAGATGTGATGAAGATCGTTCCTCCGCCGAGGAAGAGTGAAAGTAACAAACGCTCCTCAGAAGATGTGACGAAGATCGTTCCTCCGCTGAGGAACAGTGAAAGAAACAAACGCTCCTCAGAAGATGTGATGAAGATCGTTCCTCCGCTGAGGAACAGTGAAAGAAACAAACGCTCCTCAGAAGATGTGATGAAGATCTTTCCTCCGCTGAGGAACAGTGAAAGTAACAAACGCTCCTCAGAAGATGTGATGAAGATCGTTCCTCCGCTGAGGAACAGTGAAAGTAACAAACGCTCCTCAGAAGATGTGATGAAGATCGTTCCTCCGCTGAGGAACAGTGAAAGTAACAAACGCTCCTCAGAAGATGTGATGAAGATCGTTCCTCCGCTGAGGAACAGCGAAAGTAATAAACGCTCCTCAGAAGATGTGATGAAGATCGTTCCTCCGCTGAGGAACAGTGAAAGTAACAAACGCTCCTCAGAAGATGTGATGAAGATCGTTCCTCCGCTGAGGAACAGTGAAAGTAACAAACGCTCCTCAGAAGATGTGATGAAGATCGTTCCTCCGCTGAGGAACAGCGAAAGTAATAAACGCTCCTCAGAAGATGTGATGAAGATCGTTCCTCCGCTGAGGAACAGTGAAAGTAACAAACGCTCCTCAGAAGATGTGACGAAGATCGTTCCTCCGCTGAGGAACAGTGAAAGAAACAAACGCTCCTCAGAAGATGTGATGAAGATCGTTCCTCCGCTGAGGAACAGTGAAAGTAACAAACGCTCCTCAGAAGATGTGATGAAGATCGTTCCTCCGCTGAGGAACAGCGAAAGTAATAAACGCTCCTCAGAAGATGTGATGAAGATCGTTCCTCCGCTGAGGAACAGTGAAAGTAACAAACGCTCCTCAGAAGATCCTGATGATCAGATCTGAGACTGAAACATGATTGATGGAGAATCAAGTAAAGCTGAGCGTCTTCAGAAAGTGTTCATCTGGAGATATGACTGCAGTTATTCTGACCCTTTACTTGATCAAAAACAGTCAAGATTTGACAGTAAAAAGACACGTGAAGCTCGAGCTGAAGCAATTACACTAAAAGAGCATTTACTGGATAATCTCTAAACTATCAATCAGACAGAAGTAGATTGAGTGTGGCGGGTTTAAAAGCAAGTTTTGATCATATAGAGGCCCTAATTTGCATGATCCGGTAGACATTATATAGTTAAATGAAAGTAAAGTCACAGATTTCTCTGATTGTCTCTCTCTTGTGTGTCAGATGGAGTGGTGCTGATCGACCCCGAGCAGGTGAAAGGGAAGAAAGGTGAGACAGGTTGACAGACAGATGGCAGTGCGGAGCTGTGTGGATGAATTAAAGCCTGTGTTTGTCTGCTCTAGTCTACGTCATGCTGTCCTCTACGTTCCGGTACGGTCGGAATGATATGGACGTGATGGGCATAGCGTTTCGCAGGGATATCTTTCTGTCCACTCGACAGGTCTATCCTCCTCTGCAGGACAAGGAACGCAGCGTTCACACCAAAGTACAGGAGAAGATCCTGCGCAAACTCGGAGACAACGCGTATCCCTTCTTCTTCGAGGTGAAAATCAAACTGAAAAACAGCACAATAGCTTCTTCTGTACGTGTTATGATTTGTGAAAATGCTTCTCTCAGTTTCCAGATAACCTGCCATGTTCAGTGTGTCTGCAGCCGGGGCCCAAAGATGTAGGAAAGGTGAACATTCACAAATCAACATTTCTTTGTGATCTTTATATATATTTTTATAAACTATATATATATGTGTGTGTGTGTGTGTGTTTGTGTCCTGCATTTAAATCAATTTGTTTTAATTCATTATTTTCCATATATTATTTCCATTCTTGTTTTCCCCCCGAACAAACGAACACACACTCTTTAAGTTGTGGTTAACTGTAATAACCGTGTATTTGTGTGATTAATTGGAGCAATAATGTATGTGTTTGTGCAGCATTGTGCAGTGGAGTTTGAGGTGAAGGCGTTCTGTGCAGAAAATCAAGATGAAAAAGCCCAAAAGAGGTGAGAAAAGTCCCAAGCACACAGTATTCATTACCAGACCCCCTAAAAGAACCAGACCAGACCAGTACGAGACACCTCGAAGCCCAGACCAGGGCGTGCAAAATATAAACTGTATGACACCGTCATAAAATTCTGCCCAAATAACGCCTAATATTACCTAATCTGGTGATGCGTAATTCAAAAATATCAATAAAAGCGTTGCATCATGCAGTTTTTTCTAAATATGACATTTGAAGACTTTTTTTTTTCTCTCAAAACCAATAGATTCTTGGATTCAGTAAAACACCCACAAATGTAACAGAAAACGTCTGGCTCACATTTGCATTTTCTTCTGTCTCTGGCCATAATTCTAGCATAAAATAATGCCATGCAATGGGCTGAGAGTTAAATAGCTGTGATCTGGCCCAGAAGAAGACCGGAATCATGTGTTTGTGGAAGTTTTTTGCTGTTTAAAGGAAAATGCAAGACTTCACTTTCTAAGCCAGCCATCCTCAAATCTGTCCCACTCCTGCAGAGTTTAGCTCTAACCAGGGGCGTAGCCACGGGTGTGCCAGGGTGTGCCGGTGCCACCCACAGTGGCAGCTGGCACACCTAAAAACAGATGCAGAATTATTATTTTTTTAATCGTAATAAACATGGGCAGCGCAAAGGAGGGGCTAGCAGATGCTTCAGCACCCCCAAGAAAGACCAAAGCACCGCCATTGCACCCATAAGAAATGAAATAAATTAAAAACATTTTACTTATTATTACGCATTCATAACTCGGCATTGCAATATAACGTGACGTGATTAGCAGGCGCACTTTTCGAATTGACAGCATTTTATTTAAAAAATTGATCGGTTCCTTGTGCCAAGAAGGCCAGTCCCCGACTAAAGATTTCACTAGTCACACATAAATTGATTAATATAATAACTTGGGCTACTAACCATCCTTTAATATATAGGCGTATAGCCTATTCCGCGCCCAAGCGCACGTCTAAAGCTTGCAACGGCAAAACTAGGCTAATGATTATGAATGTTGGGGAAAGGCAAAATAAAACATTTTAATTATTCGTTAATGAACTAATGATTTCTTCTCAGTCAGTGTCGGCTGAAAATATAAAGTTGCAGAATGCGATGCTGACTTTAATAGAGAAATGTACCTTTTCATTACGTAATTAAAGATTTGTATTTTTTGGTTCGTTCGTTTAATAAAGTATCCGGTTCATTGCTGCACGCGCTCCATTTCACGGAGACTGCATGAGACGCAGAAAGCGCATCTTGTTTCTCTATGTATTGTTTCTATGTGTAGCCTACATAAATAAAAGCATATATATATATATATATATATATATATATATGAACTGGCTGTTGAATTTTGTATTTTTGAAAGTTCAATAATAATATAAAAAAAACTTGCCGGACGGATTCATTACCTCGCTTTGTTCCGGGACCTCATAATTTACAGATTAAGCAGTGCTTACAATATTTGTTAATTTAAAATGTAATTAAAATTTTAAATTATTTTCTAAAAAAATAAAATAATAATAACATAATTGAGGCATTCAAGGCCAGACCACGCCGTCTCGCCCTTTGAGCAGCTAACAGGCAGCATTAAATGTACTGTGCTATGTTGTTGGCGATCCTGAATGTAATGTATAAAAAATATTTTACTGCTTTCTCTAATGTGTCTTGCAAGACATCTATTCAAGATTGTTTATTGCACCAAAAGTAATTTAAAAGGAACATTATATGTAGGCCCATGTACAGTTTAAGTCGCCATTGCAGGATGTTAATGATTTAATAAAAGGAGGGATTATTTAAAAGCATTTAGATTTTATTTAGTACAGCAGCTACAGCTGTTTTTACATAATAGATTTTTACATAGCCTTAGGCTTCAGAGCGCGTTTCGCGAGTCAATTGGTTCATTTCGGGGCTTCAGAGCGCGTTTCACGAGTCAATTGGTTCATTTCGGGGATTCAGAGCGCGTTTCACGAGTCAATTGGTTCAGTTCGGGGCTTCAGAGCGCGTTTCGCGAGTCAATTGGTTCAGTTCGGGGCTTCAGAGCGCGTTTCGCGAGTCAATTGGTTCATTTCGGGGATTCAGAGCGCGTTTCACGAGTCAATTGGTTCATTTCGGGGCTTCAGAGCGCGTTTCACGAGTTCAATTGGTTCATTCGGGGCTTCAGAGCGCGTTTCGCGAGTCAATTGGTTCAGTTCGAGACTTCAGAGCGCGTTTCGCGAGTCAATTGGGGGCTTCAGAGCGCGTTTCACGAGTCAATTGGTTCATTTCGGGGCTTCAGAGCGCGTTTCGCGAGTCAATTGGTTCAGTTCGGGGCTTCAGAGCGCGTTTCGCGAGTCAATTGGTTCAGTTCGAGACTTCAGAGCGCGTTTCGCGAGTCAATTGGGGGCTTCAGAGCGCGTTTCGCGAGTCAATTGGTTCAGTTCGGGGCTTCAGAGCGCGTTTCGCGAGTCAATTGGTTCAGTTCGGGGCTTCAGAGCGCGTTTCGCGAGTCAATTGGTTCAGTTCGGGACTTCAGAGCGCGTTTCGCGATTCAATTGGTTCAGTTCGGGACTTCAGAGCGCGTTTCGCGAGTCAATTGGTTCAGTTCGGGACTTCAGAGCGCGTTTCGCGATTCAATTGGTTCAGTTCGGGACTTCAGAGCGCATTTCGCGAGTCAATTGGGGGCTTCAGAGCGCGTTTCGCGAGTCAATTGGTTCAGTTCGGGGCTTCAGAGCGCGTTTCGCGAGTCAATTGGTTCAATTCGGGACTTCAAAGCGCGTTTCGCGAGTCAATTGGTTCAGTTCGGGGCTTCAGAGCGCGTTTCGCGAGTCAATTAGTTCAGTTCGGGACTTCAGAGCGCGTTTCACGATTCAATTGGTTCAGTTCGGGACTTCAGAGCGCGTTTCGAGATTCAATTGGTTCAGTTCGGGACTTCAGAGCGCGTTTCGCGATTCAATTGGTTCAGTTCGGGACTTCAGAGCGCATTTCGCGAGTCAATTGGGGGCTTCAGAGCGCGTTTCGCGAGTCAATTGGTTCAATTCGGGACTTCAGAGCGCGTTTCGCGAGTCAATTGGTTCAGTTCGGGGCTTCAGAGCGCGTTTCGCGAGTCAATTGGGGGCTTCAGAGCGCGTTTCGCGAGTCAATTGGTTCAGTTTGGGGCTTCAGAGCGCGTTTCGCGAGTCAATTGGTTCAATTCGGGACTTCAGAGCGCGTTTCGCGAGTCAATTGGTTCAGTTCGGGACTTCAGAGCGCGTTTCGCGAGTCAATTGGGGGCTTCAGAGCGCGTTTCACGAGTCAATTGGTTCATTTCGGGGATTCAGAGCGCGTTTCGCGAGTCAATTGGTTCATTTCGGGGCTTCAGAGCGCGTTTCGCGAGTCAATTGGTTCAGTTCGGGGCTTCAGAGCGCGTTTCGCGAGTCAATTGGGGGCTTCAGAGTGCGTTTCGCGTGTCAATTGGTTCAGTTCGGGGCTTCAGAGCGCGTTTCGCGAGTCAATTGGGGGCTTCAGAGCGCGTTTCACGAGTCAATTGGTTCATTTCGGGGCTTCAGAGCGCGTTTCGCGAGTCAATTGGTTCAGTTCGGGACTTCAGAGCGCGTTTCACGAGTCAATTGGTTCAGTTCGGGACTTCAGAGCGCGTTTCGCGAGTCAATTGGTTCAGTTCGGGACTTCAGAGCGCATTTCGCGAGTCAATTGTGGGCTTCAGAGCGCGTTTCGCGAGTCAATTGGTTCAATTCGGGACTTCAGAGCGCGTTTCGCGAGTCAATTGGTTCAGTTCGGGACTTCAGAGTGCGTTTCGCGAGTCAATTAGTTCAGTTCGGGACTTCAGAGCGCGTTTCGCGAGTCAATTGGTTCAGTTCGGGGCTTCAGAGCGCGTTTCGCGAGTCAATTGGTTCAGTTCGGGTCTTCAGAGCGCGTTTCGCGAGTCAATTGGTTCAGTTCGGGGCTTCAGAGCGCGTTTCGCGAGTCAATTGGTTCAGTTCGGGGCTTCAGAGCGCGTTTCGCGAGTCAATCGGGGGCTTCAGAGCGCGTTTCGCGAGTCAATTGGTTCAGTTCGGGGCTTCAGAGCGCGTTTCGCGAGTCAATTGATTCAGTTCGGGGCTTCAGAGCGCGTTTCGCGAGTCAATTGATTCAGTTCGGGGCTTCAGAGCGCGTTTCGCGAGTCAATTGGTTCAGTTCGGGGCTTCAGAGCGCGTTTCGCGAGTCAATTGGTTCAGTTCGGGGCTTCGGAGCGCGTTTCGCGAGTCAATGGTCAGTTCGGGCTTCGGACTATCTCTCTCTCTCTCTCTCTCTCTCTCTCTCTCTCTCTCTCACACACACACGCACACACACACAGGCACACACACACTCTCACACACACACACACCTACACACACACACACACACACACACACACACACACACACAAATATAAATGAAATGGTTAAACTATCATAATAATCATTAAACTTGCTTACACAGATACACACACAGGATAGGATAACAGACACATGTAGCCTACACAAAAATGAAATGGTTAAACTAACATATTAATACCCAATAAGCATGCTATATTTATTTTTATTTTTTTGCATTAATCTGACAAATGTGGCACACCCAGTTTTTCTGATGCACATCCAGAGTCTACTTTCTGGCTACGCTCCTGGCTCTAACCCTAATCAAACACACCTGAGCATGCTAATCAGTGTCTATTAGACAATCACAGGTGAGTTAGATCAGGGCTGGAGATAAACTCTGCAGCGGATTGGCCCTCCAGGGAAAGATTTGAGAAACCCTGCTCTAAGCAAACATGCTAAAAAATGCATCATTTTGTGAGAAAGTGTGACCTGCTCGAGCAAAACAGCCACTGTTTTTGAAATCAGCGTCACATGATTAGTAAGAAACTAGTTTTGGATTTAATTCTGCAAATCTGATGCAGGGCGGTGTAACCTCTTTATCTAAATATGTGACCCCGGAGCACAAAACCAGTCATACGGGTCAATTTTATCAGATTTATACTTAAATAATCTTTCCATTGTTGTATGGTGTGTTATGAAAGGACAATATTTGACTGAGATGCAACTATTTGAATATCTGAGGATGCAAAAAAACAAAATATTGAGAAAATCTGATTTAAAGTTGTCCAAATAAAGTTCTTAGCAATGCATATTACTAATCAAAAATTAAGTTTTAATATAATTACGGTAGGAAATGTACAAAATATCTTCATGGAACATGATCTTAATATTCTAATGATTTTTGGCATAAAAGAAAAATCGGTAATTTCAACCCATACAATGTATTGTTGGCTATTGCTATAAATATACCTCAGCGACTTCAGACTCCAAGGTCACACATATAATGTCCAACTTTATCTGCATGCGTACAGCAGTACATGTAATGCAGTTTACTACATAGCAAATGTCTACTGATGATTTTTAAAAATGGTCACAAAATGTAAACGATATTACTCCGCTCTAATCTGCTAAATGCAACTATAAAGCATGTAGATATTATAAACATGTACATTGTGATAGTCTGTATAGACCATGTTCATGTGGTCTTGAGTGCTCTTTACACAATGTGTTTCTGCAGGAGTTCGGTCCGGTTGGCCATCAGAAAGATCCAGTACGCTCCAGATAAAGGCAGCGAGGCTCCATCAGCCGAGACCACCTGTGAATTCATCATGTCTGATAAACCGCTGCACATGCGCGTCAGTCTGGAGAAAGAGGTGAGACGTCCTGCATCATATCTAGAGTCTTTTTAACATCAGCAGTCACAACCGTGAATACACTTATTGGTTTTTCCACAACTAAGCCATAAATAAAAGTACTGCGTTGAAACTGTTGATTGTCACAGACGTATTATCACGGAGAGAAGATCAACATTAGCGTGGACATCGACAACAGCTCCAACAGGAACATGAAGGACCTGTCAGTCTCAGGTGCGTGAACACTTAACACTTTCAAACTGACGTGAACGTGTGTTTTCAGTGTGTTACCCAGTGTTTTCTCTGTTTCTCTGACAGTGGAGCAGGTCACTAATGTGGTGCTTTACTCAAACGACAAGTACATCAAATCTGTGGCCTATGAGGAAACCGGGTGAGTACCAACACCACATTATAATGCGTAGAGGCGGAGTCTGTGATGTCACATGCTATCGTGACATAATAAATGAGCTCACTGCATAGCATAAAAAATATTCTGATAATAATCATGTTTCTTGATCAGTAAATCGGCATATTATTATGATTTCTGAAGATCATGTGACACTGAAGACTGGAGTAATAATGCTGAAAATACAGATTTGATCACAGAAATAAATTACAGTTTAACAGATATTCACACAGAAAACAGCAATTTTAAATTGTAATAATATTTAGCAATATTACAGTCTTTACTGTGGTTTTGGTCAAATGATGGGCATAAGAGACACTGAAAAAAACCCAAATAGTAGTGTATATCACCATACTCATTACAGTATATACTACATCACCACACATATTACTGTGTAACATTACCCTGGCGTTTAATTACCAAAAGGGCAACTTTGCTGTGATAGGGGTTGTAATGGAGTTTGTGAGGGAGAGACTGTAGGTCTGACGTCTTTACTTCTTTACGTAACTTTCTTCCTCTTCTGGAAAGTGGTGGAACACGACAGTGGAGTTTTTCATTCACTGCTGGAGCAAATGGGAAAGCAAACATGATATTGTACCTCTGCAGAAGCTTACCCTGCTGTTGTGTTTATTCCTGGAAACGTCAAACGGGTTCATTGAGTGCATTCTTAGATTCTGCTCCAAATGAGATGTATTAGAATAATGCTGCATTATTAATATAGTATTGAAACATTTTATGTTGTGAAGCACTTCTCTGATGTTTTAAAATCCTCTCTAGGTTCAAATGTAACATTTAGTGTCACATTTATGATGTCACTGTCAGTTATAGATCGTTATCCTGTAACACTTGTGTTCTGTTTGTGATGTCACTGTCAGTTATAGATCGTTATCCTGTAACACTTGTGTTCTGTTTGTGATGTCACTGTCAGTTATAGATCGTTATCGTTCTGTTTGTGATGTCACTGTCAGTTATAGATCGTTATCCTGTAACACTTGTGTTCTGTTTGTGACGTCACTGTCAGTTATAGATCGTTATCCTGTAACACTTGTGTTCTGTTTGTGATGTCACTGTCAGTTATAGATCGTTATCGTTCTGTTTGTGATGTCACAGGGACACGGTGCCGTCGGGTACGAGTCTGAAGAAGGTTTACACCCTCTGTCCTGGGCTGGACAATAACCCCGAGAGACTGGGACTCGCTCTGGATGGAAAACTAAAGCACGAGGACACTAACCTGGCCTCCTCCAGCATGTGAGCATGCACCTATACACTATAAAAATAGCTTTCAAAGTTGTAAATACAAATTATTGGAGTATGTTCACCGGAAAATACGATTTCAGCCTTTCATGTTTAATTCAATGTGGTACTTGAAGTTTCTTTAATTGTGAAATTTACCAACAATTTATAACTGAAGTCCTACAGCAGTTTTTTTTCAGTGGACATGGTTAATCTGATAAGTATAGAAGCCCGTTTCCGCCACTGCATAACACATTGAAAAGGTCATTGTGACTTTTATCTCACAATTCTGACTTTTTTTCACATAATTGCGTTTTAATTGTAATAATTGTGACACTGATTGAATAAAAGTGATATTAACTCACAACTGTGTTAAAAAAAATTATTGTGAGATATAAACTTGCAATTACGAGAACATATCAGTCGACCCTCCCTCCCCCTCCCCTCAAAACTGGACTTTAACTCACTATTGTGAGTTTTTTTATTCGGTGGCGGAAACGGGTTTTCATAGATAAGACCCTAAATGTTCATAGAGGAAAATTTCACCTCTAAATAAAAACGTTCTGAAAGTGTGCTCACCCTCATACAAAGATATTGGGGAGTTTGTTTCTTCATCAGATTTGGAGAAATGTAGCATTGCATCACTTTCTCACCATTGGATCATCTACAGTGAATGGGTGCCGTCAGAATGAGAGACCAAACAGCTGATAAAAACCACAATAATCCACAAACGTCTTAATGATGGATTTGTCTCAACTTTTGTCTTCTCCAGAGAGGTGTGGATTATTGTGATGTTTTTATCAGACTCTCATTCTGACGGCACCCATTCACTGCAGAGCATCCATTGCGGAGACACTGATGCAGTGACACATTTCTCCAAACCTGATGAAGAAACAAACTCATCTACATCTTGAATGTTTTTTTGCTGAACTATTTCTCTAACATCCTCTGCAGTGTAAAGGATGAAGTGCTGAAGGAGATTCTGGGAATGCTGGTGGCTTATAGGGTGCTGGTGAAGTGTAGTGCATCCGGGTGAGTGAACATGAGCGGTTTAGAGTTTAGGTTCATACTTATGCTAACCAAACTAATATGTGGCTGTAAGGGAAGGTGCTAATGGCTTTTTCTGCTCTCTTACAGCCTCGTTGGATCCAGGTGAGTGTTGAATCCAGTGAAGTTGTCTAGACTTTGTGAGTGTGTGCGTTTGTGAGATGTGATCGTGTGTGTGTGTGCTTCAGTGAGGTTGTCTAGACTTTGTGAGTGTGTGCGTATGAGATGTGTGTGTGCTTCAGTGAAGTTGTCTAGACTTTGTGAGTGTGTGCGTTTGTGAGATGTGATCGTGTGTGTGCTTCAGTGAGGTTGTCTAGACTTTGTGAGTGTGTGCGTGTGTGTGTGCTTCAGTGAGGTTGTCTAGACTTTGTGAGTGTGTGCGTTTGTGAGATGTGATCGTGTGTGTGTGTGCTTCAGTGAGGTTGTCTAGATTTTGTGAGTGTGTGCGTATGTGATATGTGATTGTGTGTGTGCTTCAGTGAGGTTGTCTAGATTTTGTGAGTGTGTGCGTATGTGATATGTGATCATGTGTGTGTGTGTTTCAGTGAGGTTGTCTAGATTTTGTGAGTGTGTGCGTATGTGATATGTGATCGTGTGTGTGTGTGCTTCAGTGAGGTTGTCTAGATTTTGTGAGTGTGTGTGTGTGTGTGTGCTTCAGTGAGGTTGTCTAGACTTTGTGAGTGTGTGCGTTTGTGAGATGTGATCGTGTGTGTGTGTGCTTCAGTGAGGTTGTCTAGACTTTGTGAGTGTGTGCGTTTGTGAGATGTGATCGTGTGTGTGCTTCAGTGAGGTTGTCTAGACTTTGTGAGTGTGTGCGTATATGTGTGTGTGTGTGTGCTTCAGTGAGGTTGTCTAGACTTTGTGAGTGTTTGTGAGATGTGATCGTGTGTGTGTGTGCTTCAGTGAGGTTGTCTAGACTTTGTGAGTGTGTGCGTTTGTGAGATGTGATCGTGTGTGTGCTTCAGTGAGGTTGTCTAGACTTTGTGAGTGTGTGCGTATATGTGTGTGTGTGTGTGCTTCAGTGAGGTTGTCTAGACTTTGTGAGTGTGTGCGTTTGTGAGATGTGATCGTGTGTGTGTGTGCTTCAGTGAGGTTGTCTAGATTTTGTGAGTGTGTGCGTTTGTGAGATGTGATCGTGTGTGTGTGTGCTTCAGTGAGGTTGTCTAGACTTTGTGAGTGTGTGCGTTTGTGAGATGTGATCGTGTGTGTGTGTGCTTCAGTGAGGTTGTCTAGACTTTGTGAGTGTGTGCGTTTGTGAGATGTGATCGTGTGTGTGCTTCAGTGAGGTTGTCTAGACTTTGTGAGTGTGTGCGTATATGTGTGTGTGTGTGTGCTTCAGTGAGGTTGTCTAGACTTTGTGAGTGTGTGCGTTTGTGAGATGTGATCGTGTGTGTGTGTGCTTCAGTGAGGTTGTCTAGATTTTGTGAGTGTGTGCGTATGTGATATGTGATTGTGTGTGTGCTTCAGTGAGGTTGTCTAGATTTTGTGAGTGTGTGCGTATGTGATATGTGATCGTGTGTGTGTGTGTTTCAGTGAGGTTGTCTAGATTTTGTGAGTGTGTGCGTATGTGATATGTGATCGTGTGTGTGTGTGCTTCAGTGAGGTTGTCTAGATTTTGTGAGTGTGTGCGTGTGTGTGTGTGCTTCAGTGAGGTTGTCTAGACTTTGTGAGTGTGTGCGTTTGTGAGATGTGTGTGTGTGTGCTTCAGTGAGGTTGTCTAGACTTTGTGAGTGTGTGTGCGTTTGTGATATGTGATCATGTGTGTGTGTGTTTCAGTGAGGTTGTCTAGATTTTGTGAGTGTGTGCGTATGTGATCGTGTGTGCTTCAGTGAGGTTGTCTAGACTTTGTGAGTGTGTGCGTTTGTGATATGTGATCATGTGTGTGTGTGTTTCAGTGAGGTTGCTGTGGAGGTTCCCTTCAAGCTCATGCATCCCAAACCTGGTCCAGGTGAGCTGATCACATCGCCAGTCCTGATTTGACAGATTTGGAGAATTTCTCCGTTTCTAAAATCAATGAAATGCACATTCATAGCACTACAGTACATGAAGCAAATTCCACTCACATAAACACTATTATCAGTATTGAATAACCAGACAATCTTCCACCTAGAACAGTTGTAAATTCATTATCATATTATCAACATCCAATATAAGTGCCAGTGTTATTGTAGTATCACTGAGATATTACTTTCATTAGTATTTTAATTAGTTTTTCTGGTTATACTTTCATCTTAGGTAAAGTTTTAGTAACTTTTGCCATTTTGAGTTTTTTGTTTATGTAGTTTTTATACATTTTTATTTCAGTTTGAGTTATTTTAGTGCATCAAGTTAAATGGAGTGAAAATGTGAAAAGCTGCTTTTGCAACTAGCTGAAATTGATTAATTAAAATTAAAGTTTAAAATAAAAATAAGTTACGTTTTTATATATATTATTGTATTTCATTTTAGGTTTATTTTAAAGTAAGACGTTTTAAGGTTTTATTTTTAGTTAAGTATGATTTGAGTTTTTACAAGCTAATTAATCTACTGAGGTCATGTCATTTATAATGGGATTTTTAAAGGCAATTAATATTCAATAATATTAACAATTTGATATGCACTGACACTATCGGAGTAAAAATTGAACTGAATTGAGGTGGATAATGACACCAACATCAACACTGTTATTGAGCTCTATCTTCTATAGAGCTGGAATTAAATTAGTTTCATATCTGATGATTTTACAACATTACCACTGTTATTTTTCTGCTTTGACGCAATCTGTATTGTATAAAGCGCTATAGAAATGATAATAACCGAATGTTATCTGCTTTCTTTTCTCCCTGTTCTCCTCGTCTTAAAGAGAGGTAAGCCACAGTTATCATTTTCCATTGTGATCGTCCGTTATCTGGGTGTATATTCAGTGGGGTTCATGATATGATCTTATGCTATATGTGCTGTTATATAAAACCCTCCATATAGAGTCCTCGTGTCTCTGGTTCACGTGTTCCTTGCACAATGTGTGGCGTTCACTTCCCTGTCTTTAATATGCAACAACGCCACACACTCTTGAGACGATAAACGATCCTCGTTGGCTCTGGGAAGGGAAAGTTGAGTTCACGAGGATCGCTGATATCGTGTCCCATCTCAATGCGATCGGTCTCTTGTGTGGAGCCCTAGTTTAGCGTCGTTCTTTCAGTAAATCTGTTGTTGGTGTTCAATAGAAACTGTATTCTGACATCAGAACAGGGGTGTGTGTCGTTGACATAAAACACCTTTGTTCCGGTTTTCTGATCTACTGTTCCTCTTCATCTTCACATCTGCTATTCTATCGGCATTGATTGAGTTTCTTCTTTGTCTCTTCAGTGAAGACACAACTGACCTGGTGTTCGAGGAGTTTAAACGCTCATATCTGAAAGGAATCATCGGTGACGATGACGAGTCTCCGGCTGAGCCTTGAGAGCCTTCTCTATGAAGAGCGCTAACGTATGAGTGCACGCGTACAGACTCATTCGTATAAAGATTCATAAGCATTTATGGATGCATGTTGAGATTGTGTAGAGAGCCAGGTGAGAAGAAACAATCGGCCAAATCAGCATTTATACTGCAGTCTCCATATATTCACTGAAAATTAGGATGTATATTGTAGTGAACCTAGTCATGGCTGCTAAATATTTACATTTAGATTCATAAGAACCAAAAATGGTTCTCCTAAAACTTCTGAAATCAAGTGTGGACTTAGATAAAAAGGCTTCTTTGAATACTGAAATTATAACTATAATATATGCTGATATATAGTACATTTTATTTGTCACAAATGGATAGTAAATTAGAGGCAAATTTATGTTATCTGCTCTTTAAATGCTTGGAAATAAAATAAAATGTGACCGCAAAACATCTGGGTTTATATGATCTCTGTACAAAAAAGACTGAACATTTTTAACGAAACCATTTCAAAACTAGTTTCAAAGCCTTGTAACATACACTATATTGCCAAAAGTATTTGCACCCCTTCTAATGAAAGGTTTGACTACTTTAGTAATTTCCATGAGTACAAATCTTAATGTTTAAGCATATAATGATATTCTAGGGAATCTAATTTTATAGCAACCGTTTGTACAGGACTCTTTTCTATTCTAACATGACAGTGTCTCTGTGTATAAGACAAGAATCAAAGAGAAATGATGATTCAGTCAGTGTGGAAGAACTTGACTGGTCTGCAGAAAGCGGCTGAACACCTCTGGTGTGACTTTAAATGTGTCTCCAAACACTAATGACTTGTACATTCATTATATGGACAAAAGTACTGGCACCCCTTCTTTAGAAGAGAAAAAGGCACTTCCAAACTGTGACAACAAAGATGGAAACATAATTCATGTACTTAAATATTGTATTTCCACCTCTGCTGCACCAGTTTTGAAGTGTATGAAATGACGGTACCCATATGTACAAGTCATTGGTGTTTTTAGCTCATTTAAAGTCACACCAGAGGTGTTCAGCCGCTTTCTGCAGACCAGTCAAGTTCTTCCACACTGACTGAATCATCATTTCTCTTTGATTCTTGTCTTATACACAGAGACACTGTCATGTTAGAATAGAAAAGAGTTCTGTCCAAACTGTTGCTATAGAATTAGACGCACGCAATTCCCTAGAATATCATTATATGCTTAAACATTAAGATTTGTACTCATGGAAATTACTAAAGTCGTCAAACCTTTCATTAGAAGGGGTGCCAATACTTTAGGAAATATAGTGTATGTAGTTAACTTAGTTTGAAAATTGGTCTTGTAAAATTAGTTTAACCAAAGATGCTCATGGCCTGGTGGAATGCCACCCTACTCGGCAAACTGCAGGTAACATACAATTTTAGTGTTCAACTTCTTATAGCAGCAATCCAGAGAGAAACTCAAATCTGTTTACCTTTTAATAATCTGTTTCAATTCAGGAGCATTTCTTGTTGCATAAACTATAATAAATCTATTTGAATGCTTATTTGAGTGTGTTGTTTATATACTGTTATAGTTTTCATTAATATTTTGAATTGGTTTTCATATATATATATATATATATATATATATATATATATATATATATATATATATATATATATATATATATATATATATATATATATTTGTGTGATTTATAGAATTTCAATTTATTGCAACAAACCTTCAATACGTTTTTGTCAGGTAGTTGGCAAGTATTTTTGTTCTATGTTATTTTATTACCAGTATTAGTTTCATTTAATAACAACAACACTTAAAAGATGTTAAGTTTGGATGCTGTCGTCTAAGTAGACATTAGAAGGAAGGCAGCTCACTAGGTTTTGGAACAGAGCTGTTGAACACTTCCAGATGAAACGTTCAAATTAAAATGTTCAGACATGGCATTGGTCATGGACACTTCCTAAGGCTTTTGTCGGGTAGTGTCTTGTGGTTCTTGGTCTGGTCTGATTTGCTCAGGTGATACTAATTTGACAAGTGGAAAAACAATCAAAAACAAGGAGTCAGATTAATAGTTTACAATTTATTGGAAACATAAGGGTAATCAATACACAGAACATGAACATGTGTTGTCATATTGTTACATGGTCACTGCTAGAATCCACAGCACACAGGACAACACACTTTTTGGGTGGACACCTTCTTCCCCGGACACACATAGGCAACACCATAAGAGGTTTCCTAACATAATATTGTGTCTGAATAATCCATACTCAAAAGATAGAAGCCCAAAGTAAAGAGAGAGTCTCTTTCTCTCTCAAAAGGTGTTAACACTTCAATCGTGTAAGACAACACCTCTCTCTTGTACCTCTCAAATACTTCTCCACTCACTTCTGAGACCCAGCTTTCCTTTTTCATTATCATTTTCACTCTTATTCACAGTGTGTCCACTGAATAGCTGGATCATTTTGAATTCTTTACAAACATCCGGCTGAAAACATGTCTGTCGAGGGAGCAACTTCCCGACTGGTCCACCTCGCTGTGTATTGTTGGGTCATAATATAGCTAATCAAGTTACTGGACATGTACTGTAAATAAACACTACACATATCCACCTGGAGATCTAATTCATTCCAAACATGAGGAAGAGAAGGCTCTGCTTTCAGCCGAAGGTTTGCTTTACATACAAACTACATAAACTGGTCTTAAAATAGAATCTACATGTAATATGAGATGTTATTGAAACGATGGAGGTTCATGTTTTGGGGTTGAGGTTGAGAAGTGGATAATTTTAGAGGTTTGGTTAAGAGTTTAAGGTGCAGGGTGTAGTTAGAAATTTGGGTGTATGTCAAAATTAGGGGGCAGGTCCAGGTAGCTGATAAAAGATTAGGTTTAGAATGTTGGGTGTAGGTCTAGGGTGTAGATGGAAGTTTCTGTGAAGTTTTAGAATGTTGGGTGTAGGTCTAGGGTGTAGATGGAAGTTTCTGTGAAGTTTTAGAATGTTGGGTGTAGGTCTAGGGTGTAGATGGAAGTTTCTGTGAAGTTTTAGAATGTTGGGTGTAGGTCTAGGGTGTAGATGGAAGTTTCTGTGAAGTTTTAGAATGTTGGGTGTAGGTCTAGGGTGTAGATGGAAGTTTCTGTGAAGTTTTAGAATGTTGGGTGTAGGTCTAGGGTGTAGATGGAAGTTTCTGTGAAGTTTTAGAATGTTGGGTGTAGGTCTAGGGTGTAGATGGAAGTTTGTTGAAGTTTTAGAATGTTGGGTGTAGGTCTAGGGTGTAGATGGAAGTTTCTGTGAAGTTTTAGAATGTTGGGTGTAGGTCTAGGGTGTAGATGGAAGTTTCTGTGAAGTTTTAGAATGTTGGGTGTAGGTCTAGGGTGTAGATGGAAGTTTCTGTGAAGTTTTAGAATGTTAGGTGTAGGTTAACAGTTTAGGTTGCAGGTCTAGGGAGTAGACCTAGAGTAGATTTTAGGTAAAGAATTTTGGTTGAAAGGCCAGATTGTAGATACAAGTTTGGGTGGAGGTTTAGAATTGTGGGTGTTGGTCTAGGGGAAAGGTCAAATTTAGGTTTAGAATTCAGGGTGTAGATTGGGGTCTAAAGCCAGGGGTTTCCAACCCTTCTTTTGGAGAGCTACCTTCTTGCATTCTTCAGCTCCAACCCTGCTTCAACGCACCTGCCTGTTACTTTGATGTAATCCTGAGCACCTTGATTGTGTTTGAATAGGGTTGGAGCTTAAATCTGCAGGATGGTAGGCTTCCAGGAGCGTGATTGGCTGCCCCTTGTCTGGGCTGTAGGTGGTGGTTTAGACAGTAGGGGTTGGTTAAGGGTTGAAGGTGTAGGGTAAGAGGGTAAGGTATACTTATGGGTCTCTACAGAACTCCCCAGGGAAGATCACTATCAGGGAACTCTGGACCATTCCCATTGTTAGCAGTGAGTCCAGTGCCATCTCTTCCAAACATGTCATCACATTTGTCTGCATACAACAAAAACCCGCTGAATGTGCTGCTGACCTCGCTGCTGGTGTACATTCCGTTAGAGGTGGTGTCTTTCACCTGCAGCCACACCCAGTCACCCTGGTGCAGACTCATCACCACCTGCTGAGAGGCGGTGTTCATTTCCACTGGAGTAGTTGTCCTCACCACGGCCTCGAAGTTGTGGAAGAGTCCGACCTTTAGCATACGGCCGGACACTTGCAGATGGTAGCTAAACACATAGGTTCCGTTAACCGGGACGGTGTAGACGCCGTTATCAGGGTTGTAGTGCTGGTTTATGTTGTTGATGATTCGTTTGAAAGGTACTGGGCGGCTTGGTGGAGGATAGGAGGTGAGTAATGCAGCAGTGAAAGCAGATTGCACAGTGGGTGAACAAGGTCCGGGTATACCAGTCATTCCCATATCTCCCTGATCACCTTTAGGTCCTGTGGCTCCAGTTTGACCTACTGACCCTGTCAGACCCTGGTCTCCCTTCTCACCCTTCTCACCTGTTTGACCCTGGGCTCCTGTAGCCCCATCCGTACAATTACACAGGCCCTCTGGACCTTGGCCACCCTTCTCCCCTGGTACACCTGGAACGCCAGGCACCCCTGCCACACCCAAATCACCCTTCATCCCTTTGGGACCAACGTCTCCATTCAGCCCAGGTAACCCTCGTGTACCTGCAGGGCCGGGAAGACCTGGCTCACCTGCCGGCCCTGGTAAGGGCTCACAGGTTTCTGGGCACTGACCCTCTTCTCCCTTTGGACCCTGTTCTCCCAAAGCACCATCAAAACCACGGTCACCTTTCTCACCTGGGAAGCACATATATAACAACTTGGTCACCAAGGCCCATAATAGGCATTGTGTGTATGTAAATGCTGATAGATAAATGAAGATTCACTGACCTTTAAATCCCCTGTCTCCCTTCGGCCCTGAAACTCCAGGATGACCAATGTCGCCCTTATCTCCTGCATCACCTTTCTCACCTGTGGGTGTGTGATTTACTTTATTACCACAGTCAACTGATTTAAATTAACACCTGTTTTGGAGAGTATATAACTGACCATGATCTACTCAAACTGATAGTTCATCCAAAAATGAATAAATCATTATTTACTCAATCTGTATGGGTTCAAGAAGATATTTTGAATAATGCTGGTAACTAAAGAGTTGTTGGCAGCCATTGACTTCTATAGTATTTGTTTTCAGTACTATGGGGAACTATCAGTGCGTTTTGGAAATGCATCCAAGACAGTAGCTTAATCCATTAATTTCTCCACTATAAGCGGGAAGCTTGTAGTATAGGAAGCCACAATTTCAAACTAGCTTCCCCAACATTCATACTGAATAAAATGCATCATACAAGACTTGTTCTCGAGTCTCACCCTTCATGCCAAGACGTCCTGTGAATCCTGGACGGCCGGGAAACCCAGTCAGGCCTCTTGGACCTGAACTACCAGGAACTCCTGTGAGTAACAGATGCGGTTAGTAAAACCTTTGACGATAATAAACCGAGTATGTGTAAGAAAATGCAGTGGAGTTTGTACCTGACAGTCCGCGGTCACCTCTGTCTCCTTTCTGGCCTCGGTTTCCAGAGCAAGCGGAGCAGATGCAGAACCACGGTACCTGGTCCGCTGTGGGTGGAACCGGAGCTTCCAGAATCATCTGACAATAGGATAAATCAGGCTCCGCAGATCCCGTTGGTCCATGTGTCCCGTTATCAGGGGGCGGTAACCCAAACTCTGTTGCACGGAATTCAGGGAGTAAAGCACACTGGCCGAGAGACAAACACGCCAACACCCCTACGATACCCCTCATGCCCTGTAGACAAAAACATAGAGTTAAACCTAAATATAAAACACCTTTAAAATATGATGTTTCTGTCTCACAACAAGAAGAGTCAAGATTGCTTCATTTGAATGGTTGCTAAAGCATTGCCGGATAGCATGTTCTGACTGGTTGCTATATTTTTTAAATGAAAGATTATCAGAGGACGTGCTTTTTCAGACTTTCTACTTCTACATTTCATGTTTATTCAACTGTTAATATTTGTGACATTTAGGAACTAGCAGTTTGTGACTGAAAATTGTTTCAGAATATCTGTCTATTTTTTTAATTTAAGTTGGAGTACCTTTGACCTGGTAAACACCAACGATAAATATACATATTTTGCTATAAATTAAAGAAAAATACGGTATAATGGAAAAAAAAACCTCAACTACAAGACTAAATATTTAGCTCTGTTTAGCTAATCATTTATTTTTTTTGTAAAGTGAATAACCGCCAATTTCATTAACAGCAATTAGGTAAGACAGATAGACGTATTGATCACCCACCATGTTCCAGTGAAGCAGCATCGTGTTCCTCATCAGTCTAAGTTAAGTGTGTGAAAAAATCTCTGCTGTTCTGACGACCTACACTTATATACCCGCACCTGCACGAGTGTGTTTGTGTGTATCTGACCGCTGGGACTCTCTCCATTCTCTGCGACCTCATTAGGCCGGAATATCACGAGTAATAATATAGTGGAGAGATAGCTTCTGTCTTTGTGTGTGTGACACAGCAGTGTGAGAGCAGGCGCGGCTCCGTCAGGACTGTAACAGGAGAGAGTCGATCCATCTCTGGAGATGATTTATAATACAGGGAAGCATGAGAACACGATCCGATCCAGGTCAGATCTCACACAAACACAGAGAGGATTCTCTTTCTGTAAGAGACAGTCAACAGAAGTAATACCTGGAATATCTTATCGCGGATCTGTGAAGAGTATCCCATAATGCAGCAGTGCATTTGTTATTTTAATCTTTTATTTTGACAGAAATAGCGCCACACTGAATTTATTGAAGAGCGATGGCTGTGCTATTTCTTTCATAAAGTTCTGACTGTCATTATTTCCCAAATTATTATGCACTAAATCTGCATATTATGAATTAAAGGTAGTTTGTTGACACAATATTTCACTCATTGTTGGAGCATTTCAACCAAGAACAAACAAGAAAAGGTTGTTTACAGTAATGTGTAGCTTGTATTTTTGTATAATAATTATTACAATGTTTTTAAACAAGAAGTATATTTTTCAGGACTCAAAAGGCCACTCCACAAAGTGGGCAAAACTCTTGTTATTTGACACTTTTGTAGATTTGGTGGATATTTTTGTGTTTTTTTGTTATAGAATTGCTTTAAAAAAAAGATTTTTGCCTAAAATGTACACGCTTGATGCAAAAACAGAAAACCTCTATTGTTGCTTTTCATATAATATTTTGTTACAGTCTTGCTACAAAATGGATTAAAAACATAATTTTCTTCATTCAGCAGGAACCGAAGTGTCTCTGTATATGTTTGTGGATTAGTTTAGTGTTTGTAAAAGAGGTTAGTCTTCAGCTGTTGCTTGAAGATGTTAGTACGATAGAAATCAATGGCTTTCCCTAATTAATTAACTTGAGAACCGTGCGTCCTCGTGCCTGACCTGAATCAGATTCGTTAACTAATACGAGCTGGATAATCACGTTGTTGTCTTCTGTAGAGATGCTTTCAGCATTGTTTCATAATTGATGAACTCTTTTTTTTATTGAATTCTTTAATAACACATTTAATAACGTGTTATTTAATTATCAAGGAATTAAAACTGTTTGTTAAAACTGCTTTAGTGATGAATTTAATTGGTTCATATTTGACAAACATTAATCAAAATTGAACAAAATCGAGTCAAATAATGATTATTATTTGTTGAAACAATTTTCACTCTGAAATTCCGAGTAAAATGATCAGTAATTAGCAATTAACAAACGAATTAAGCATTACATTTTGAAGTAGAAAGATTGAAATGGTATTTTCAGTGTAAAATGCACTCTGATAATATTTAAAATGCACTCTGATAATAAATAAAAATCTTTTAAGTGTATGCTGCTTCACAGTGTCATACAGTATTTAATAATTGATTAATTTTCCGGTTTATTCAGCTGCACTGAAACAATCTGCCTTGTATAAAGCGCTTAAATGTGATCTGACTCTAATTTCTGGACAGTAGTGGACATAAAGAGGTGTTTATGTATTAAAGATCATGCGTGATGCGTGCTAAAACACACATTATGCAGGATCGGTTTTCTTCCCTATCACATGGTAGCATGTAAAAAGAGCGGATTACTGAGAAAGGTCAGTTCGTGTGTATTTGTGAAAGAGAATTGACGAGTGTGTTACTGAAGTCGATGCTGTGTTGTGGGAATGCATCCTAATGAGAGCTAGTGTGTTGCATTGGCAAGATGTGAAACACAGATGTGAAACTGGACACACAAACACGTCCGCTTCTTCACAGCACCGCCCAGCTCCTGACCCTGTTTCTACAGTCCTGCGCTTCTTTATACGTGTTTATTGTCTTTATGAGGAATACTTTTACAGCTGTATGTGCTGCGTAAACCCACCAGGATCAAGTCTACAGTTACACACTCAGCAATCGTTGATGTATTTACATTTATGCATTTAGCGGACGCTTTTATCCAAGCATTCAGGTTATAGATTTTCATTAGTACATGTTCCCTGGGAATCGAACCCACAACCTTTTGCACTGCTGACGCAATGCTCTACCACTGAGCCACACATTATTTATTACATTACGGTGTATATTTACAGGACGCACACACTCTCGCTATTATATTCTAAACCGTTCCATAACCTCAGCTTGATCATTTCGCTGCAGGCTGTTGTGATGTTAAAGTGCTTTCAATGTCCAAAGCTTTTTCTTGAAACATTCATCAATCTCCTGAAGAAACCGCTGAAGCGGACCTGTGCATGTGGATGATGTCAAATATGATTTAACAAAAAATTATGGTATCCAAAACATTACATAAAGTGACATAAAAATGAGGAGGCATAGAAAGGATGTTGGATTTTTAAATTAATTCTTTGATTTCTGGATTAGTACATTATTTAACAGGGTTGTTCGTAGATGTAGCATCGCATCACTCATCCTCTGCAGTGAATGGGTGCCGTCAGAACGAGAGTCTGATAAAAACATCACAATAATCCACTCCACTCCAGTCCATCAGTTATCATCTGGAGAAGACACAAATCCATCATTAATTATTTTAAATGTAAAAATGAAGCACATCTCACGTGTAAACAGTCTGAATCAGGAGAGAAATATGCACAGATCAAGTACCCCTGGCCTTTACAAGCCAAACGTCACATTTTGATGTGAGAGGACAACAGAAAGAAGTGTTATGGATTATAGACTCATATCTAAGTTAATCAGCTGTGTTTTGGTTTGTTGAAGTTAGAATATGCTCCAATAAAGTTTCATAAACACAAAGTGGCTTTTATTTTAAACACTTTATCTATTGTTTTAACATTTGAAACGGGTTCTTATTGACTGAAAGCTGTATCTTTCTTTAAAATACATGATTCTTAATTTGATTTTTTAGTAATCTAATGCAATCCCAGTTTATAAATATATGTTAGAATGTTTCCATTATGAAAGCATTATTTCAGAACGTTCATATCCAGCTTTTTAAAAACAGTTTTTCTCTTGATTACATGAATGTTAAGGAAACATTCCATTTCATAATTTTGCAAATAAAATGGAAATATTACTTTTGAATGTTCTCTGAAAAAAACAAACATTAGATGAGCGTCCAAAAAGTTTCAGAAAAAAGTATAAATAACACTATTGTGCTAATGTTATTAGAACAGATCATTTTAAATGGACATTATAAAAATTTTTCTAATGTTACTCTCTAAAACATGCTCGGTTGTTTCAATCCAACTTTGGGTCAGCTTTTGGGTTACATTTTTAACCCAAAAGTTGGGTTAGTCCATATTTGACTCAGAGTTGGGTTGAAATAACCGAGCATTTTTTAGAGAGTAGAAGAATATTTGTTCATAACTTCCAGAATTGCATTTACATTTATGCATTTAGCAGACGCTTTTATCCAAAGTGACTTACAATTGCATTCAGGTTATACATTTTCATAACTATGTGTGTTCCCTGGGAATCGAACCCACAACCTTTTGCGCTGCTGACGCAATGCTCTACCACTGAGCCACAGGAACAGTGTTAACTTCTTTGAACATTACCAAAGTTCTAAGAACGTTCCTTGTTTACTGGGATGACATCCAGTCATTTTAAGTGTCATTTTGGCGGCCACTCGTTATGCTACAGCTCCTCTGTCCGGTAGACGGCGCTCCCGGCCGCAGTGTTCGGTCTGTCCGAGCGGCGGCGCTGTGAGGCCGGTCCCGCTGGAACAGAGTGTGTATCCCGGGGGCTGGAGCGCAGGATGGCGGCGATCGGTGCTGCTGCTGCTGAGGCCGAGTCGTCGGACAGCGAACCGGAGCAAGAGCACGGATCCCCGCAGAAACTCATACGGAAGGTCTCCACATCAGGTCAGATCCGGAGCAAGGTAATACACCGCGTGCGTGTGTGTTTATGGTGGGTTTGCAAAGAGAAAAGCGCCTCAGACCGAGCGGCCCGTTTGAGATCCGCGAGATTTCCTGCGTGTCCAGCGCCTCCGGTTCCGACCGACACCGGCACCGGGCACTGAGACGAGAGCGCGTGAATATAACGGAACCACGCGGGTCTGAGATGAGCGGACTGTGCGCGCGCGTGTTGCACTGTATTGCGACATTGTAACCGTTTTTTGTTTGAACCTGTGATTTTGAAAATGAAACACTGTAACATTTGCGGCTCAATGAAAGCGCGGCGGTTACATTCAAACGCAAATTCACCTACAAAAAAATACCATACTTTCTGCCTCAGTACAGCAGTTTTACTGTAGTAAAACTACAGTACTGTAGTAAATCTGTGGTGAAATTATAGTCATAAGTAATACTATAAAGGAGGAAACGATAGAAAATGTATAAAAGCGTTTAACGCTATTTTAAGGAAATTACATAATCATTTTTTTATCATATATAATATTATAAACAGTAGCAAAATAGGTTACGCTTTATTTTGATGCTCCTTTAACACTGTTGACTAGAAGTAACGTTGCACCTATTACTCTCAATAGTGTTAGTAGAGTTATAGTACTAGTAGGGTTAGGGTTAGAATAAGTTGACATGTACTTGCAAAGTCAGTCTGTTTGGAGACCATCACAATAAAGAGTTAGCAGATATTAATCAGACAGTCTATTAATACTCTTGAGAGTTATTATACATGTAGGTGCAACGTTACTCATTGTCAATGCTCAAAAGCGACCATCAAAATAACGTGTTACCATAAAATATGTGCAAAAATGTATTCATTCTGATCAGAAACCATGGGTATTTTGTGAGGCATCATGTCTATCTGTCTGTCGCTAGTTCATTTTACAAGCTCAAACGTTACAATAATACCCTCTGGTAGTCTTTGTCCATATGTCATAGGTATCATTTATTTGTATTATTACAGTAAAACTGTGGTAACTCGGATTCAACCTCCACTATCATTAGAAATATATATATGTAAAGTAACATAAGGCTGGGAAAGCATCTGTTTGCTGGAGATTCAATGTATTCTTTGTGTTTTAGTTCAAGCTAGCGTGTTATTTTAGAACAGATGCTGTGTTAAGATCTGAGGTGGTGAACCAAACGTTGAATTATGACTTCTCACTATTCACACTTATTCAAAACCAGCAGTTGTGATCAGAATCATAGTAATAGTGTTGACATGTTACGCTTGTTCCGTTACTGACAAACAGCTAAATGTAAGAGAAAGTGAGAAAGAATATGAATTGACTTCCTGAAAGCTTGATCTTGCCGTTTTGTCAGATTTCTTTGATTGAATGCATTCTTGTAGTTTGCTGGATCTGGTTTCAGTAATGCGTAACCTCAAAAATAAAGATGTTTTTGCTATCTCTAAATATCAGTTGGTTTCTGTGTGAATCAGGTCTAGATTTCTGGTTATGGTTAGGATAAAGTATTTTTTGCACATGTCATTAGCCTGCTGTGAAAAGCTCTGTGTATATGAGAGATGTTCAGTAACAGAGCCTCTAAAGCCTGTGCGTATACGGTTAGTGAGATCACACGCTAGATATGTCAGATGATGCTCTGTTGCTTAGGACGGACCGGAGATGATCTGTGTTTGCATCATTTATGTGCTCTTATGGTGTCTGTGATTTATTGTTTAATATCTTTCACCTAGAAAATGAAGCGGTGTTGTTTGCTCATGCCGAAGGGCAGTTCACAGACAGAGTCTGTAGAAAGCACTAATGTGTTTAAAGCAGGACACTACGGGGAGAAACATTGGTTTTCATGAACGGTTTAGTTTTGATCTTTCGGTTTAGTGCAGTGGTGTAGTCTAGTTTTTGTAGTGAGTATACTGTGATTTTTTTCATACTTGCCTCTCATAAGCACCACCACACTCACTAAACAGGGCTCTACGCTTACTTTATTACTTTGATTTTTAGGAGCACTTGTGCTGCTACTTTAACAAAAAATTAGGGGTACAGTAAAAAAAATCAGGAGCACCTTCTCCTCAATAACAAAAATGTGCCTTCTCATTACGAAGTAATATTAAACTCCTTAAAGTGATTTTTTTTCTAACTTTATTTGAAGTGTTACTTTTCATGTCAAATTCAAAAGTGTATTTTTATGAGCTTTGTTTTAAAAATGTCTAATTAAAACAATGCAATAAGAAGAATAGGTTACCGATCAAATAAAATCATTATTAAAAAAAATGCATTTGCACTACACAAGAGGCACAGAAGAACACAAAAGTGGCTTGTAGGTATTTACAGGGATTTAATGAGGCTCAGGTGTGGCATGAGTGCAATTAACGTCATGTTGAGATTAATGTTTTAAATTTTGAATATAGAAATATTCAATGATTTAAATAACTTAAATTATACTTTAAAAATGAAACTAAGACTGCCTTTAGGTGGCGGTAAGTTACTGATTTTATCACTGAATCATTTATTTAATTGATTCGTTCGAACGGCTGATTCATTCGGGAACAAAGCATGTCCCTGCGTCACAATGTGCGCACTATCCACCCTATCTGCCACAAATAGTATTAAAAATGACTAATATCACATTTAGGATGCATAGCATGCCCATTGCGACTCAGGCAGTGACTGTCTTTATGAATGAGTAATTGAATTGACTCACTAGATTCGTTTAAGCACAGATTCATTCGTAAACGAATCAATGCTGTGTTTGAATGGAGATGTGCAGCGGCTCAGTTGTGAGTTTATTTGAAACTATTTTAGTTGACGAAATAGAGCAAAATCATGCAATACTGTTATATTCAGACAATGTAAACCACTAAATATTAAGTTTTAGTTTATTGAAATCACTCGTTATTCTTATATGCCAACAATCCCCTGCTGTTATAATGACAATGTCTACTCTACGACGTACCAGGTAACGTTACGATAGCATCGGCCTGGTTTTCTCGAGGTATCAGCCTTCTGCCTCATTTTCTGTGGTTTCTATAATAATGTTAACGTTCCTGTCATCTGTTTGCAGCAGCAGCTTCAGGGGCAGGTTATGAAAACACTGAAAGGGTGTAGTTTGTTTCTTATCTCATTTATTAGTTAATTAAAGCTTAGCAATAATCGTCAACTGAAATACGGCGTGATTATCAGAAAGATGGTGCTTCTCAACACAGACTGGGTGAATTTATGAATGAACGTGTGAAAGGATGTCACAAAACGATGTGGTTTTATGTGATGAAAGTCAAGTCGAAGTCGACTAGTTGCTGATGACGTCATTAATGAACAAATAAGCTGTGACAAACACCCTGTGCACAGTTATGAAATATGACACCGCGCTGCCCACATGACTATTGCACCTATAACAGCTTATTTTGATCAGTTCTTTAGTCTTTGGGTCGTTATATTTCTCACCGGCTCGTTCTATATCAGATACAGTAAGTAGTACAGTAAAGATTACATTCATATGAATGCATGCATTTGTGAGAGCGGTTGCGTGTGAATTAATTCTACCTGGAAGCGTCTCTCTACTAGTAGTGAAGCTGTGGGATTTAGTGATTAAGAAATATATGCTTGAACTTTTCAGTTTCTGAGTTATTTTACAGAGAAATCACAGAACAGTGTTGACAATGCATTTCCGCGCTGAATGATTCTGTGCGTGATGTATTGTACACGCTACTGTCTGTAGTCTATGTGTGTGTGATCTGTGCGTGATGTATTGTACGCACGACTGTCTGTAGTCTGTGTGTGTGATCTGTGCGTGATGTATTGTACGCGCTACTGTCTGTAGTCTATGTGTGTGTGATCTGTGCGTGATGTATTGTACGCACGACTGTCTGTAGTCTGTGTGTGTGATCTGTGCGTGATGTATTGTACGCGCTACTGTCTGTAGTCTATGTGTGTGTGATCTGTGCGTGATGTATTGTACGCGCTACTGTCTGTAGTCTATGTGTGTGTGATCTGTGCGTGATGTATTGTACGCACGACTGTCTGTAGTCTGTGTGTGTGATCTGTGCGTGATGTATTGTACGCGCTACTGTCTGTAGTCTATGTGTGTGTGATCTGTGCGTGATGTATTGTACGCGCTACTGTCTGTAGTCTATGTGTGTGTGATCTGTGCGTGATGTATTGTACGCACGACTGTCTGTAGTCTGTGTGTGTGTGATCTGCGCGTGATGTATTGTACACGCTACTGTATGTAGTCTATGTGTGTGTGATCTGCGCGTGATGTATTGTACACACGACTGTCTGTAGTCTATGTGTGTGTGATCTGTGCGTGATGTATTGTACGCACGACTGTCTTTAGTCTATGTGTGTGTGATCTGTGCGTGATGTATTGTACGCACGACTGTCTGTAGTCTATGTGTGTGATCTGTGCGTGATGTATTGTACGCACGACTGTCTGTAGTCTATGTGTGTGTGATCTGTGCGTGATGTATTGTATGCGTTACTGTCTGTAGTCTGTGTGTGTGAGATCTGCGCGTGATGTATTGTACGCACGACTGTCTGTAGTCTATGTGTGTGTGTGATCTGTGCGTGATGTATTGTACGCACGACTGTCTGTAGTCTATGTGTGTGTGATCTGTGCGTGATGTATTGTACGCACGACTGTCTGTAGTCTATGTGTGTGTGTGATCTGTGCGTGATGTATTGTATGCGTTACTGTCTGTAGTCTATGTGTGTGTGATCTGCGCGTGATGTATTGTACACGCTACTGTCTGTAGTCTATGTGTGTGTGATCTGTGCGTGATGTATTGTACGCGATACTGTCTGTAGCTATGTGTATGTGATCTGCGCGTGATGTATTGTACGCGCTACTGTCTGTAGCTATGTGTGTGTGATCTGTGCGTGATGTATTGTACGCGCTACTGTCTGAAGTCTACGTGTGTGTGATCTGCGCGTGATGTATTGTACGCACGACTGTCTGAAGTCTATGTGTGTGTGATCTGTGCGTGATGTATTGTACGCACGACTGTCTGAAGTCTATGTGTGTGTGATCTGCGCGTGATGTATTGTACGCACGACTGTCTGAAGTCTATGTGTGTGTGATCTGCGCGTGATGTATTGTACGCACGACTGTCTGAAGTCTATGTGTGTGTGATCTGTGCGTGATGTATTGTACGCACGACTGTCTGTAGTCTATGTGTGTGTGATCTGCGCGTGATGTATTGTACGCACGACTGTCTGTAGTCTATGTGTGTGTGATCTGCGCATGATGTATTGTACGCACGACTGTCTGTAGTCTATGTGTGTGTGATCTGCGCGTGATGTATTGTACGCGCTACTGTCTGTAGCTATGTGTGTGTGATCTGTGCGTGATGTATTGTACGCGCTACTGTCTGTAGTCTATGTGTGTGTGATCTGCGCATGATGTATTGTACGCGTTACTGTCTGTAGTCTATGTGTGTGTGATCTGTGCGTGATGTATTGTACGCGTTACTGTCTGTAGTCTATGTGTGTGTGTGATCTGCGCGTGATGTATTGTACGCACGACTGTCTGTAGTCTATGTGTGTGTGATCTGCGTG
The DNA here is from genome assembly GCA_003573665.1 of Oxygymnocypris stewartii. Classification (NCBI taxonomy): domain Eukaryota; kingdom Metazoa; phylum Chordata; class Actinopteri; order Cypriniformes; family Cyprinidae; genus Oxygymnocypris; species Oxygymnocypris stewartii. The sequence goes on along the minus strand of QVTF01002128.1, from coordinate 134,750 downwards.
ATGTATTGTACGCACTGTCTGTAGTCTATGTGTGTGTGTGTGATCTGCGCGTGATGTATTGTACGCACGACTGTCTGTAGTCTATGTGTGTGTGATCTGTGCGTGATGTATTGTACGCACGACTGTCTGTAGTCTATGTGTGTGTGTGATCTGCGTGTGATGTATTGTACGCACGACTGTCTGAAGTCTATGTGTGTGTGATCTGTGCGTGATGTATTGTACGCACAACTGTCTGTAGTCTATGTGTGTGATCTGTGCGTGATGTATTGTACGCACGACTGTCTGTAGTCTATGTGTGTGTGATCTGTGCGTGATGTATTGTATGCGCTACTGTCTGTAGCTATGTGTGTGTGATCTGTGCGTGATGTATTGTACGCGCTACTGTCTGTAGTCTATGTGTGTGTGATCTGTGCGTGATGTATTGTACGCACGACTGTCTGTAGTCTATATGTGTGTGTTACAGTTCAGCAGCGTATTAGATTAGAACCTGTAATATAAGTGTTTAAAACCTGCATTCTGCCGTTCAGTTTCCAGCATCCAGTAATATAATCACACATGTCTTGTGGAGCGCATTCAGAGTATGAATCAAGGCCCGTACACACCGGGACGAATATCGGCGCGTGTTATTCGCCAGCGTTTTTCAACGCGTTATTTGTTCACACCCAAGCGATTTTCGCTGACGATGAGCCGAGTGAACATGCAAATTCATTCCCTGACATTAGATGGCGCTTAATGTAAAACAGAAATACCCCGGTACACAGGGGTAGTCGCTGTCGCGTTTGTCATAAAGTTCTTTGTGTTCAGACACCAACGAGACCAGCAGCTCTACATTCATCTTGCCTTGCATCTTCTTATTTCTTCCCGGCAGTGTAGACACTACTTGGCGTATATCTTCTTCGTCGTTACGTATGTGTGCTCGGCAAGACTGTTTTGTGTTTGAGCGCCCCCAAGTTGTGTTTTACTGTAACTTCAGCTGCTCCAGACACGTGAGCAAAAGCACCAATCTTATTGGTCGGATAGTTTTTGACGCGGCCCATCAAACCAAGAAAACAAACCAGAGGCGTTTTTAAAAATATGACGCTTTTACGCGTGGCGTTTTTCACGTCGGTGTGCACACTCACATTGGCGCCCTTTGTTTAGTCACGAGGCGTTAAACGTCGGCGAATATCGCGCACGAAATTCGTCCCGGTGTGTACGGGCCTTTAGTTGTAATTTGAACTGTTTGGAAACGGAGCGTAAATGTGGATTTATTTTTCCTCGTGGCAGAGCACTGAAGTCCACTAGTCTGTGCAACCCCTTAGTGTGTATATATATATATATATATATAGTGATTAGTGATCATGCTAAATTTGATTATATTCTAAATGATTAAAATCATGCTGATACAGTAAATTGGTTGGTAAAACTAGTGGTTTAGTGGCAGAGATAGTGGTAAAGATAGGAGCTGCACTGAGACTCTTAAATAGTTTTTTATCGTCATTCAATGATTCTGTAAAAATGTCTGACAAGATTTTTTGGTCTATAAACTAATGTTACACTGAATGACGTAAATCATGGTAAAAATGTTTGATCATCATAATTTTTGCTCTGAAAAAATATAATTATAGAGTCAAGTCACCTTTATTTATAAAGCGCTTTTAACAATACAAATTGTAACAAAGCACCTGCACAGAATAAAAATAGGAAAATTGTGTCAATAATGTAAAATGACAAGTTTTAACACTCAATTTTCAGCTGAATGCACTTCATTATTGAATGTAGTGATGGCATCGTCCAGCTCAGTTCAGTTTAAATAATATCTGTGCAATCAAGTCGATGATATTGCTGGAAATGAATAGAGGACACATCTAAAGTATGGATAAACGTTTAAAAGCTGTGCTTGAAAAGCCCGTTTGGTCTTTGACCCCAGTGTTTAGGGACCGGACATGAGGGTGAATGATGGTTTGTTATTTGAAGTCTCCGGGAAGTGTGCTGGTCTAGAGATGCATTAGTGAAGGTAACAGTAACGCTGTGGGTGGTCAGAGGCTCTCGCCGCTGTGCTATCATCACGTCTGTGTGCGGCGGTGGAGAGAGAAAGAAGAAAGGTCACGGTTCAGATGGGTCACAGGCTCTTTGAGTCTGATCAGACAGAGGTGAGATGAAAGTAACCGCAGGCATCTGTCCTCTGAAAGGTCACGTTTGACCAGATTTCAGAGCATTCGTTAAATCCACGTTTTACTGAAAAGCATCTTTGTGACAGTAAATGCACTA
>QVTF01002128.1:107500-122500 GCA_003573665.1 Oxygymnocypris stewartii | reverse complement strand
AAGACGTCACTGGCCTGTGTTGTGCAAGACTTCGGGGATCTGATTATAATAGAGGCTTTGAAGTATTAAACCTATTCATATTTAAATCACTGAACAGAATTGCTACATTTAAAGTTTTCATGCAGGATTCTCTAACACTCTTACTGCTCGCTCTGCCCTCACACTGTCTGCCATTGGGTTTGGAAACAAAGATGAAGTTCTCAAGGTGAATGCATACCTTGACTCTAGGGCTCAAACAACTAAACATATTGGGGTGGTTATGGATATAGACCGTAGTTTCAGTAGTCATGTCAAAGCAGTAACTAAATCAGCATACTATCATCTCAAAAACATTGCAAGAATTAGACGTATTGTTTCCCGTCAAGACTTGCAGAAACTTGTTCATGTCTTTATCAGCAGCAGGGTGGATTATTGTAATGATCTCTTCCCAAGAAGACCGTTATACAGCCGCAGCTCATCCAGAACACTGCTGCAGGATCCTGACTAGAACCAGAACATCTGAGCATATCACACACAGTCCTCAGGTCCTTACACTGACCACCAGTCCTCAGGTCTTTACACTGACCACCAGTCCTCAGGTCCTTACACTGACCACCAGTCCTCAGGTCCTTACACTGACTACCAGTCCTCAGGTCCTTACACTGACCACCAGTCCTCAGGTCCTTACACTGGCTCCCAGTCCTCAGGTCCTTAGACTGACTACCAGTCCTCAGGTCCTTACACTGACTACCAGTCCTCAGGTCCTTACACTGACCACCAGTCCTCAGGTCCTTACACTGACCATCAGTCCTCAGGTCCTTACACTGACCACCAGTCCTCAGGTCCTTACACTGACCACCAGTCCTCAGGTCCTTACACTGACCACCAGTCCTCATGTCCTTACACTGACCACCAGTCCTCAGGTCCTTACACTGACTCCCAGTCCTCAGGTCCTTACACTGACTCCCAGTCCTCAGGTCCTTACACTGACCACCAGTCCTCATGTCCTTACACTGACCACCAGTCCTCAGGTCCTTACACTGACTCCCAGTCCTCAGGTCCTTACACTGACTCCCAGTCCTCAGGTCCTTACACTGGCTCCCAGTCCTCAGGTCCTTACACTGGCTCCCAGTCCTCAGGTCCTTACACTGGCTCCCAGTCCTCAGGTCCTTACACTGACTACCAGTCCTCAGGTCCTTACACTGACCACCAGTCCTCAGGTCCTTACACTGGCTCCCAGTCCTCAGGTCCTTACATTGACCACCAGTCCTCAGGTCCTTACACTGGCCACCAGTCCTCAGGTCCTTACACTGACTACCAGTCCTCAGGTCCTTACACTGACTACCAGTCCTCAGGTCCTTACACTGGCTCCCAGTCCTCAGGTCCTTACACTGACCACCAGTCCTCAGGTCCTTACATTGACCACCAGTCCTCAGGTCCTTACACTGACCACCAGTCCTCAGGTCCTTACACTGACCACCAGTCCTCAGGTCCTTATATTGACCACCAGTCCTCAGGTCCTTACACTGACTCCCAGTCCTCAGGTCCTTATACTGACTCCCAGTCCTCAGGTCCTTACACTGACCACCAGTCCTCAGGTCCTTACACTGGCTCCCAGTCCTCAGGTCCTTACACTGGCCACCAGTCCTCAGGTCCTTACACTGACCACCAGTCCTCAGGTCCTTACACTGACTCCCAGTCCTCAGGTCCTTACACTGACCACCAGTCCTCAGGTCCTTACACTGACTCCCAGTCCTCAGGTCCTTACACTGACCACCAGTCCTCAGGTCCTTACACTGACTCCCAGTCCTCAGGTCCTTACACTGACCACCAGTCCTCAGGTCCTTACACTGACTCCCAGTCCTCAGGTCCTTACACTGACCACCAGTCCTCAGGTCCTTACACTGGCTCCCAGTCCTCAGGTCCTTACACTGGCCACCAGTCCTCAGGTCCTTACACTGGCTCCCAGTCCTCAGGTCCTTACACTGACCACCAGTCCTCAGGTCCTTACACTGACCACCAGTCCTCAGGTCCTTACACTGGCCACCAGTCCTCAGGTCCTTACACTGACCACCAGTCCTCAGGTCCTTACACTGACCACCAGTCCTCAGGTCCTTACACTGGCCACCAGTCCTCAGGTCCTTACACTGACTCCCAGTCCTCAGGTCCTTACACTGGCCACCAGTCCTCAGGTCCTTACACTGGCTCCCAGTCCTCAGGTCCTTACACTGACTCCCAGTCCTCAGGTCCTTACACTGACCACCAGTCCTCAGGTCCTTACACTGACTCCCAGTCCTCAGGTCCTTACACTGACCACCAGTCCTCAGGTCCTTACACTGGCTCCCAGTCCTCAGGTCCTTACACTGGCCACCAGTCCTCAGGTCCTTACACTGGCTCCCAGTCCTCAGGTCCTTACACTGACCACCAGTCCTCAGGTCCTTACACTGACCACCAGTCCTCAGGTCCTTACACTGACCACCAGTCCTCAGGTCCTTACACTGGCCACCAGTCCTCAGGTCCTTACACTGACCACCAGTCCTCAGGTCCTTACACTGACTACCAGTCCTCAGGTCCTTACACTGGCCACCAGTCCTCAGGTCCTTACACTGACTCCCAGTCCTCAGGTCCTTACACTGACTCCCAGTCCTCAGGTCCTTACACTGACCACCAGTCCTCAGGTCCTTACACTGGCTCCCAGTCCTCAGGTCCTTACACTGGCCACCAGTCCTCAGGTCCTTACACTGGCTCCCAGTCCTCAGGTCCTTACACTGACCACCAGTCCTCAGGTCCTTACACTGACCACCAGTCCTCAGGTCCTTACACTGACCACCAGTCCTCAGGTCCTTACACTGGCCACCAGTCCTCAGGTCCTTACACTGACCACCAGTCCTCAGGTCCTTACACTGACCACCAGTCCTCAGGTCCTTACACTGGCCACCAGTCCTCAGGTCCTTACACTGACTCCCAGTCCTCAGGTCCTTACACTGACCACCAGTCCTCAGGTCCATACACTGGCTCCCAGTCCTCAGGTCCTTACACTGGCTCCCAGTCCTCAGGTCCTTACACTGGCTCCCAGTCCTCAGGTCCTTACACTGGTTACAGTGACATTTAGGATTGATTTTAAAGTACTTTTACTCGTTTATAAATCACTTAAATACATTGCAGATATGCTCACTGAATATAAACCTAACAGACCACTCGGATCATTAGGATCAAGTCAGTTAGAAATACCAAGGATTCACACAAAACAAGGGAATGGCTTTTAGCTATTATGAACCAGCTTCCAGAAGAGATCAGATGTGCTAAAACATTAAATCCAGACTCAAAACTCATCTGTTTAGCGGTGCATTTGTTGAATGAGCGCTGTGCTGCGTCCCAACTGACTGCACTATAATCATTTTCGATTCTTAACTGTTTTAAAGTCATTTAAAATCTATTTTTATAGCTTTTTGTTTTTACTGTTGTGATTGTTTTTTTTTAATTTAATTTTTTTATTCCTTGTTTTATTATTACTTTTAATGTCTATTTCACTTCCTTTTATGTAAAGCACTTTGAATTATGAAATGTGCTATATAAATAAACTTGCCTTGTCTGCCATTGGTTATTCAGACAGATAGCCCCGCCCCCAAACTCACATCAATGATTAAGTCAGAAGTCGCAGCGTACTTTATGAATACCGTTATAGTGCATTATACATAGAGGCTTAAAGTATTACCATTAAAATGTGCCTTCACCTAGAGCTAGAAGAGAAATTAAAGAAATAATTGCAGAAATTTCTCCCTCACCGCATCCGAGATGTAGATGAGTTTGTTTCTTCATCAGATTTGGATAAATGTAGCATCACATCACTTGCTCACCTGTAGATCCTCTGCAGTGAATGAATGGGTGCCGTCAGAAGGAGAGCTGATTAAAAACAACGGTTTGAAGTTAAAAATGTCTTAATGCTGGATTTGTTTCAGCTTTTGTCTTCTCCAGATGTTAACTGATGGACTGGTGTGGTGTTGATTACTTGTGGATTATTGTGATGTTTTTATCAGACTCTCATTCTGACGGCACCCATTCACTGCAGAGCATCCGTTGTAGAGAAAGTGATGCAATGCTGCATTTCTCCAAATCTGATAAAGAAACAAACTCATCTACATCTTGGATGGACTGTGTGAACTCCATTTTTGAGTGAACTATTTCTTTAACCCAGGGTTAATCATAGTGAAAAGCATTAGATTAGTCTGAAACTGATATTTCATTAGGTGTTTTATTACATTAGTGTGGAAGCTGTGTTAGAGTATTAAAAACAGGATGTGTTCAGCTTATGTAACTGAACCCCAAAAGCTCTTTGAGTCGTATGACCACAGTTCAGCGCTGTTAATGTGTGTGTGAGTGATACAAGTGGCTTCGAGATCTACATCAAAGACATTAACCAGACACACTGTGTCTCTGTGTGTGTGTGTGTGTGTGTCTGTCTCTCTTCCACTGCGTGTCAGCTGAGCCATGCGTCTGTATATTATAGTTGGTTTTATGAGGCAGTGTGTGTACTCCTCTGTGAAATGAATAATATGATTGGTTTGTGTGTGTGTGTGTGTGTGTGTGTGTGTGTGTGTGTGTGTGTGTGTGTGTGTGTGTGTGTGTGTGTGTGTGTGTGTGTGTGTGTGTGTGTGTGTGTGTGTGTGTGTGTGTGTGTGTGTGTGTGTGTGTGTGTGTGTGTGTGTGTGTGTGTGTGTGTGTGTGTGTGCTGGCGGAGGAAAGGCGTGAGTTATTTTTATCCGTGTGGGAACAGAGGGTCTTTGTCAGCAGCTGGAGGAAACGGATTGGGAAGTTGACACACACACACACACACACACACACACACACTATTTTAGGCCTTTGAATACTTGATGGTTTGGCTGTTGTGAAACAGCTGAAAACGTTTGTGACCACTAGTGAACATGTTTCTATTTTGCTTTCTATTCTAATTTTATTGCAAGTTCTAAGCATGGTAATTTAAGTGAGAAAATCACTTTGCATCTGCAAATGTACTCAGGCCATCTGAGATGTAGATGAGTTTGTTTCTTCATCAGATTTGGAGAAATGTGTCTCTGCATCAGTGTCTCAGCAATGGATGCTCTGTAGTGAATGGGTGCCGTCAGAATGAGAGTCTGATAAAAACATCACAATAATCCACAGCACTCCAGTCCATCAGTTAACATCTGGAGAAGACAAAAGATGAAACAAATCCAGCATTAAGATGAAATATGAAAACTCTGTCCTCATTTACTCGCCCTCAAGTAGTTCCAAACCTGTATGAATGTAGGAAGTCAATTATGGAAGTCAATGGTTCCCCAGAACTGCTCTGTTCCTCTCATTCTTCAGAATATCTTCCTTTGTGTTCAGTACAGGTTCATAAAGGTTTGGAACTACTTGAGGGCGAGTAAATGAGGACAGAATGTTCATTCTTGGGTGAACTATCTCTTTAATGTTGTCACAGCAGGATCATTGAAATATTTTCAATCTGTCACCCAGCCCTAGTTGGCACCCATACGCTGGATAACAAGAGCTCTTTGGGAGGTGTGTGTGTGTGTGTGTGTGTGTGTGTGTGTGTGTGTGTGTGTGTGTGTGTGTGTGTGTGTGTGTGTGTGTGTGTGTGTGTGTGTGTGTGTGTGTGTGAAGTGTGTGTGTGTGTGAAGTGGACAGTGTGTTCCTTGTTCCTTGGCCTTAGTTTGTGGGAGAAGCACATGTTTCTGGAGCCCTGAGTGTTCACACAGACACACACACACACACACACATAGACACACACACACACACACACACACACACATTTAAGGTTACGTGTGGTTTAAGCAGCTTATAATACTTGAACTAATCTATTGAGATTTCTTCAGATTCTCCTGAGCGCCTCGTGAGTTTTTCCTCTCTCTCTCTCTCTCTCTCTCTCTCTCTCTCTCTCTCTCTCTCTCTCTCTCTGTCACTCTCTCTCTCTCAATTCAATTCAAATGAGCTTTATTAGCATGACTGCGTAGCACAATGTTGCCAAAGCATCAATATATATACAGTATATACAACAATAACATAGGTAAATAAATAACAACATAAATACTAAATAAAATCAAAATCATTCTAAATAAATGAAAATATCAAGTTGGTCAGTATCAAGTGAATCATGTTGAACATCTAACATTATGAATGGTTAATACATATTTAGCAGCGAGTGCAGCTGTGTTATCATCTTCTCCGAGTAAGAAGGGCATTTTCTCTGAATCACTGAGCTCTGTAAATGAAGGGATCAGGGCTTTAAATCTGGGGAGAAATGTTTCCCTCACATGGAGATATTTGGGACACATCATCAGAAAGTGTTTCTCATCCTCTATTTGCTGTAGATCACAGTGTCTACAGATCCTCTGCTCTCGCTCGGTCCATGTTTGTCTATGTCTTCCTCTCTCTATCTCTAGATCATGCTCACTTAATCTGTATTTGGAGAGGATTTGTCTTTCTTTAAATGGTTTAATCAATAAATAATTGGCAAATGTAGTGGTTCTGTTTAGGGTTGAGTAGCATTGGAGCTTATTTTGAAGGTCAAATTGTATTTTTAGAGATTCATCATGAATGTCTTTTAGATTGGTGTCAATGTCTTTAATAATGGTTCTGGGGGTGAAGCTGTAGTCGGTGAGGAGCTGGGTTTTATGGACGAGCTGAGCGAGTGTGTTTAGAGGATGAGATTCTGCTGAGGTTTCATTGGCGAGGAGGGCTTTATATTGGATCTGAATCAGGATCAGATTGATGGAGGTGATGCCAGAACTGAACACATCTCTTCTGGATCTCGATCTTCAGTGGGTATAAGCCTAATTCAGCTCTGCAGGCATCATTGGATGTAGATCTATGGACCCCTAAAATGTTTTTGATAATTTCTAGTTGTAGTTTTTCTATTGAAGTTTTATCCCAATTTTTAAAATTGATTACTGGTCCCCAAATTTCACTCCCGTACAGTAGAATTTGTTTAATGATTGCGTGATATAATTTAACCCATGTTTTAATTGGTAATTTTAATTGGCCAAACCGTGATTTGATGGCATAAAATGCCCTCCGGGCCTTCTCATACAAGGCCTTCACAGCCAGACTGAAGCCCCCCGATGCAGAGATCTGGATGCCCAGGTAAGAGTAGCTGGTGCTGTGCTCCAGAACTTCTCCTCCGTAACTGAACTGGTATCTGCTTCCCTGAGACCTGGCCTTCTTCTGGAACACCATGACTCTGGTTTTGTCCAGGTTGACCGTCAGAGCCCATTCCTCACAGTACTGTTCCAGCAGGGCCAGGCTGTGCTGGAGACCCTCGGCCTGTGGGGGACATCAGAACCAGGTCGTCCGCATACAGCAGGCATTTGACTTCGGAGTCGTGCAGAGCGATGCCCGGGATGTTGCCGGAGCGGTCCAGAGCTTCTGCCAGCTCGTTGATGTAGATGTTGAACAGGGTTGGGCTCAGACTGCATCCCTGCCTCACTCCACGACCCTGCTGGAAGAACGCAGTCCTGCAATTACCAATTTTGACTGCACATCGACTGTTTCTATACATGGACTGTATAACATCAAATGTTTTTCCACCAATGCCAATTTGTAATAATTTGTATAGTAACCCATCATGCCAAACAGAGTCGAAAGCTTTTTTTAAATCAACAAAACATGTAAATATTTTTCTTTGCTTGCCCTTTAGATTTTTGTTAATTAGAGTGTGGAGAGAATAGATGTGGTCGGATGTGCGTTGTTTCGGTAAAAAGCCAATTTGTGATTTATGTAGGATGCTGCGTCTTGTGAGGAATGTCACTATGCGGTTGTTCATTATAGTGCAGAAAAGCTTTGCTAGGTTACTGCCTACACAAATACCACGGTAATTATTGGGATCGAATTTATCTCCTTTTTTATATATTGGAGTGATGAGTCCTTCAGCCCAGGTCTCAGGGAAGTCCCCCGAGGATAAGATCAGGTTGAATACGTTTGCCAGAGCTTGAATTATGTAAGGACTGCTGAGTTTGAGCATTTCATTACTGATGTTGTCTTGTCCACATGCCTTCTTTAATTTGAGTTTTTTAATGTGCTCTGCTATTTCTGTTGTTGTTATAATCATGTCCAGTGGGTTTTGGTAATTATTGATCGTTTTCTGTAACTCTTCTAGTTTTCTCTTTGTGTTAGTTTGGGGCTGGTTGAGGTCTGGTTCAAGTTGTTGGTAAAGGGTTTTAAAGTAAGACCTCCAGATTGTGCCGCACTGGAGAAATGGCCTTGATTTGGGGCTTTCAGATTTTTTAAAGAGATTCCAGAAATTGTTTTGGTCTATTGATTCATCTATTTCATCAATTTTAGCTTCATAATATTGATCTCTTTTGTTGCAGATGAGCTTTTTATAATTTTTCAGACAGTTGGAGTAGGCGAGCCGTAGCGTCTGATTGGCCGGTTCTTTATGCTTTTTGTTAGAAAGTTGTCGAAGGTCTTTTCTGAGACAAGTGCATTCATTATCAAACCACATATTCTTTTAGATTTTTTGTTTGTTTGTTCTATGTTTGTTTGGAGGTTTAGTGTTAGATATATTGGCTAAAGTTTGAAATATATGAATAAGATTGGATGTAGCTGAGTTTATTCCATTAGTATCTCTCTCTCTCTCTCTGTACTGCGGTGCAGCTATCTGCGAGCGAGGAAGATCGAACTTCGCAGGAGCGAGAGAGTAGATGGCGCGGCAAGCGGGCGATAGCTCGCGAGCGACGACCAGCGCCGAGTCGCGCGAGCTCGCTCGCGAGAGGCGCGCGAGCGGCGAGCGTAGCGACGAAGAGAGAGAGCGAGCGCAAGCGAGAGAGAGAGCGAGACGCTCTATGCTGAGAAGAGAGAGGAGAACTCAGGGAGGAGCGCAGAGAGGAGAGATGTAGACGCTCAGGAGCAGATGTAATCTCTGACTATCTCTCTCTCTCTCTCTCTCTCTCTCTCTCTTCCTCTCTCTCTCTCTCTCTCACTCACTCACTCACTCACTCACTCACTCACTCTCTCTATCACTCACTCACTCACTCACTCACTCACTCACTCACTCACTCACTCACTCACTCTCTCTCTCTCTCTGTAGGTAATCACTCCGTGTCGTCGGCTGGTTCTGTGTGCAGAGAAACAGGAAAGAAATGGAGGAATGGATCGCGGCGCTGAAGAGTGTTCAGAACAGAGAACACTTTGAGGTGAGTTTCTCCATCTGACTGGACGCTTTCACAATATGTTCAGGGACGAGTTATTCTGAAACCAGTTACATCACATTCTGTACAAGCGGTTTTACTGAAAGCAGTGGAATTATTTCACACACAAAATCAGTTTCATTTCTAGCAGTGACTCAAAACCTGCCATCTGTGTTTAGTGACCGGTAATAGGACCGATTACACCACAATAAACCGCTGTCGAAAAAAATGTGTAGTTGTACGGAACACAGAATAATAACTGTAGAAAATGAGCGATTCGATTTTTCTATCCGTCCAAAAATATTGAATCCACGGTAGATAGTAACATTTGGTTTGCCAAAACTTTTCTTTGAATAATATACATCCCCGTTTATCTCTGTTCCAGTGTTATTCTGGTATTATTATAAGTTCTTAGTTGTTAATTATTCATATTTAGAATTGGCTTTTATTTTTGTTTAACTTTAGTTATTTATTAGTTAAAGATTAATTTTTTTCAGCTTTAGTTTTTAGTTCCAGTTTGTAATTGTAGTGCTTCATTTTAAACATATTTCAGTTAGTTGCTAAGGCAACAATTCTAATTATATTTTGGTTCGCTTTTTCCATCTTATATTTTTATTTCATTTCAGCTTTATTTTGATTAACAAACATTAGCACTATTCTAATATTTGGGTTTGGTTCGGTTCGATTTTTTTATTCTCTTCTGCTCATCAGGCTGCATTTATTTGATCAAAAATACTGTAAACATTGTGAAATATTATTACAGAACTCTTTTCTATGTGAATATGTTAAATTGTAATTTATTTCTGTGATGCGCAGCTGTATTTTCAGCATCATTACTCCACTCTTCAGAGTCACATGATCTTCAGAAATCATAATAATATACTGATTTGCTGCTCCAGAAACATGTCTGACTGTAATCCACTAATGCTGGTTTCTCTGTAGTCCACTCAGTTCAGTATGGATCATTTCTCCGGGATGCATAACTGGTACGCCTGTTCTCACGCTCGCCCCACGTACTGTAACGTCTGTCGGGAGGCTCTGTCTGGAGTCACGTCTCACGGACTGTCCTGCGAAGGTCTGTCGCTCGTCATGATGCTGTCTGAGTTGACTGGGTTGTATTGTTTAGGTGCTGATTTGTGTGTTTGTCGTACAGTGTGTAAGTTCAAGGCTCACAAGCGCTGTGCGGTCAGAGCCACTAATAACTGCAAATGGACGACACTGGCGTCTATCGGCAAAGACATACTGGAGGACGAGGACGGGGTGAGTGTGTTCCTGCACAAACACATCCGCCTTTACTTTACATACTGTTAGAGCTTTGGTAGTATTTTGAATAAGATTTATTCTCATATATTTATTTGGTGGTGGATGAGGAGATAGCCCCCTTACTATGTAAAGCGCTTTGAGTGTCTAGAAAAGCACTATATAAATGTAACAAATTATTATTATTATTATTATTATTATATATATATATTTATTTATTTTTAATTTGTATTAATTTTGTGCTTCTGTTTGTGTAATACTTTTTTATATTAATATTTATATTTTCATTTGTTTTCAGTTAGTAATTTTAGTTCTTTAAGGCAAGGCAGCAATTTTTGTTTAGTTTTCAAAATAATATTTTATAAAAAATTTTAGCTTTATATTAATGAACTAAAAATTATTTATCAGTTTTCATTTGACCTATTATTATTATTATTTTAATTATTTAGGTTTTATTTATTTCAGTTTTAGCTTTAAACTTTGTTTATTTACAGTCATTTTAATGCTTCATATTTTATTAATATATTTAATATATTACTTGTTTATGTATTTTTATAGTATTATATTATCACACAGTTTTTTATATTACTATTAATGTTTAATTTTAATTGTAATGTTTATTTACACTTAATAATTTCATGTTTGAACTTGTTTTATGTATTATTTTTATTTTTTTTCTATTTCCATCTAATGTTTTATTTTATTTTATAATGTTTTAAATATAGTTGTAGTTGTTAATAATAACCCTTAGGCTTAATTATAGTTATTTTTTTGGCCAAAGAGACAGCATTGCATGCGATGCAACAACATTACTGACTTCAGTTATTACTAAATAAATACTTCAAATAGTTTAGTCTAATTAAAACGCATTGTATTTTGAATAAGATTTTGTTTCATATATATATATATTTTTTAATTTGTATTAATTTTGTGCTTGTTTAATACTTTTTTATATTAATATTTAATTTTTCATTTTTTTTTCAGTTAGTAATTTTAGTTCTTTAAGGCAAGGCAGCAATTTTTGTTTAGTTTTCAAAATAATATTTATTTTTTTTTGCTTTATATTAATGAACAAAAATGTATTTATCAGTTTTCAATTGACCTATTATTATTATTATTATTTGAATTATTTAGCTTTATTTTATTTCAGTTTTAGCTTTAAATTTGGTTTATTTACAGTCATTTTAATGCTTCATATTTTATTAATATATTTAATATATTGTTTATGTATTTTTATATTATTATATTATCACATAGTTGTTTATATTACTATTAAGGTTTAATTTGAATGTTTATTTACACTTAATAATTTAATGCTTGAACTTGTTTTATTTATTATTTTTTTTATTTCCATCTAATGTTTTGTTTTATTTTATTTTATAATGTTTTAAATATAGTTGTAGTTATTAATAATAACCCTGATTTGTTGCAAAACCAAAAGTTAGGCTAAATTATTGTTATTTTTTTGCCAAAGAGGCAGCATTACATGCGACGCAACAACATTACTGACTTCAGTTATTACTAAATGAATTCTTCAAATAGTTTAGTCTAATTAAAGCGCATTGTATGTTGATGCCTGTTGTAGAGTACTGAGCATGATGAGGTTCCTTGTTGTGTGAGTCTCAGTCATCATCTGAAGCGATTACTCCTGTAATTAACGGCTCTGTAATCTCTAGATCTCGATGCCTCATCAGTGGCTGGAGGGGAATCTGCCGGTCAGCGCCAAATGCACCGTGTGCGATAAAACCTGCGGCAGCGTGCTGAGACTGCAGGACTGGCGCTGTTTATGGTGCAAAGCCTTGGTGAGTGCCTGAAACTTCTCTCTTTCTGACATTTATCATGTTTTAGTCATTTTAGGCTACACGTGTATTAAAATACCATAATGTTCTCCAGGTGCATGCTGGGTGTAAAGACCAGCTCTCTCCGAAGTGCCCTCTGGGTCAGTGTAAAGTCTCAGTGATTCCTCCCACCGCCCTCAACAGCATCGACTCAGACGGTGAGCGTCCAATCAGAACGGGCCCTCAGAAACAACCAATCAGAAAGAGCCATCTCGTGGAAACATCCTATCAGAGCTCTAATGCACCTCTGAGAAATGACCAATTATGGCATTGTGTCAGAAATAGTTGAGACCTGAAGTACGCCGATGCTTTAGACTGAAGATTCAGAGACGATATTCAGCATATCAAATATAAAACTAATATTTTAATGCAAACGCTGAGAGGCTTCAATCAAAAGACAAATACTTAGAATAAGAAAAAGTGTCATTGTTAACTAAAACTAGTAAAAGTCACATGTTGGTAATTGACATAAAGCTGGAATAAAATAGAATATAAATATTAGGTAAAAAACTTAAACTTGTTTTATGTCAGGCTTAATTTTCTATTTTTAAGTTAAAGTACTAAAATTAATAAAACTTCAACTGAATTAAGATAAATTAAAACTAAATAGAAATATTAAAAACAACTAATAAAAGTGATAAAAGCTCATAATGAAATAACATTTAAATATTTAAAACTAAAATAAATTGCTAGCTGAAAATGCAAAAATAGAAGTTAATTTACAATATTAATAAATATTATAATATATTATGTAAATGGCAACACTTTACATAAAGTCTCAAATTCAAAAATAATTATAATAGCAGATAAAAATTACTTTAAAAAAGACGAAAATACAAAAAATCCAAATATTAATAAATACTATAATACTAGTAAATAATAAGACTTTGTAATAAAGTCTCTAAACCAAAACAAATTAAAAAAAATGGAAAAAGCACATACAAATTACTAAAATGACTGAAAATAAAATGAAATAAAAGCTGCAAATATATAACTAAAAGCTAATTCAAACATATTTATAAATAATTAAATAAAACATTTCACAGTAAAGTCCAATTAGTTATTAGTTACAGTATTTATTAATCTTTGTTAACATTGTTTAATAAAAATACAACTCAACTGTTAGTTCATTAGATCAGGTGCAATACAAATATTAACAGATACCACTTTTGATTGTAATAATATATTAAAAATGTAAATTATTAGTTAAGCTGGAATAAAATATAAATATTAGATGAAAAACTTCAGTTTGCCATGGCAACATTTTCAACTTTCACTTATATAAATGTATATGATATTAATAATACTATATTTCTATGTTAATGATAACATTTACAATAAAGTCCCAAAACTAAGAATAATACATCCATTAATAACAAATTTCAACAATGCAACCTTATTGTTAAGTGTTACCATATCAGTAATAATGTGTGTGGTGTGTGTGTCTGTGTACTCTGTGTGTGTGTGTGTGTGTGTGTGTGTGTGTGTGTGTTGTGTGTGTGTGTGTGTGTGTGTTGTGGTGTATGTGTGTGTGTGTGTATGTGTGTGTGTGTGTGTTTGTGTGTTGTGTGTGGTGTATCTGTGTGTGTGTGTTGTGTGTGTGTGTGTGTGTTTGTGTGTGGTGTGTGTGTGTGTGTGTGTTTGTGTGTGTGTGTGTGTGTCTGTGTGTGTGTGTCGTGTGTGTGTGTGTGTCTGTCTGTGTGTGTGTGGTCGTGTGTGTCTGTCTGTCTGTGTGTGTCGTGTGTGTTGTGTGTTGTCGTTGTGTCTGTGTGTCGTGTGGTGTGTGTGTTGTGTGTGTCGTGTGTGTCGTGTGTGTGTCTGTCTGTCTGTGTGTGTGTGTCGTGTGTGTGTCTGTCTGTGTGTCGTGTGTGTCGTGTGTGTTGTGTGTGTCGTGTGTGTCTGTGTGTCTATGTGTCGTGTGTGTGTGTGTGTGTGTTGTGTGTCGTGTGTGTGTTGTGTGTCTGTGTGTCTATGTGTCGTGTGTGTGTGTGTCTGTGTGTGTGTTGTGTGTGTCGTGTGTGTGTTGTGTGTCTGTGTGTCTATGTGTCGTGTGTGTGTGTGTGTGTGTGTCTGTAGGGTTCTGGAAGGCGACGTGTCCTCCGTCCTGCACGAGCCCGTTGTTGGTGTTTGTGAACAGTAAAAGTGGAGATAATCAGGGCGTGAAGTTTCTGCGGCGCTTCAAGCAGCTGTTGAATCCTGCTCAAGTGTTCGATCTGATGAACGGAGGGCCACATCTGGGGTACAACACACCTTTACCTGGAGCACAAACATGACCTGGACCACAAAAACAGTCAGAAGGCTCAATAATTAAATAATGAAATCATTTCAATTTGATTTCAATTGAGATTTCTACATCAGCTGAAAGCTGAATAAATAAGATTTCCATTGATGTATGGTTTGTTATGATCGGACAATATTTGAATATCTGGAATCTGAGGATGCAAAAAAATCTAAATATTGAGAAAATCATCTTTAAAGTTGTCCAAATGAAGTTCTTAGCAATGCATATTACTAGTTTTGATATATTTACAGTAGGAAATTTACAAACTATCTTCATCCTTAACATCCTAATGATTTTTGGCATAAAATAAAAATGAATAATTTTGACCCATACAATGTATTGTTGACTTTTGCTACAAATATACCCGTGTGACTGGTTTTGTGCGTCAGGGTCATTAATCCGGATCGTAGGCAATGGGAATCAGTCTTTCTGTGATTCATGTTTGTGGTGTGTGTGTGTCTGTGTCTGTGTCTGT
>QVTF01002128.1:92500-105000 GCA_003573665.1 Oxygymnocypris stewartii | reverse complement strand
ATTCAATAATATGAATAAATTCTATAATGGTATATAAATATATACTGTATACTTTATACAGTATGGCTGCATTATTAATCAAAATAAAACCGAATGAATTTGTGCAGTTATCAAATCTCAAAGTGAAGTGCAGCTCTGGGATCTTTTACTAAATAAAAGCTTGATGTTTGAAAATTAAGAAGTTAAGACAGCAATAAATATTATTTTATGATTAAATATTTTAATTTCACATTTATTACTTTACAATAAATGTATTCATATATTTTGGTTTTACAGTGAAATATTAAAATAGTAATATTTTATTTAGTAATAATGATTAAAATAAAAGTACATAAGTCATATTGATATATAATCACAATATTTTGGGGCCATTTGCTGCCCTAGAAACAAGCACAGCAAATCTGGAGTTTTTTTCTCAATGTCACTGTTAGTCAAGGTTTCTTGCACCGTAAAGAGTTTTCATTTAGTTTTTCATGACCTTTCTCCACCCTTTATTTATTAAATAATCAGTATGTCAGATAGTATAAGAACATATTTCAAAATAACTGCTGCTGTTCTGTTTCATCTGTTCTGATTGGCTGTTCTGTGTTTCCTCTGTTTTGATTGGCTGTTCTGTGTTTCCTCTTCTCTGATTGGCTGTTCTGTGTTTTCTCTGTTTTGATTGGCTGTTCTGTTTTTCCTCTGTTCTGATTGGCTGTTCTGTTTTTCCTCTGCTCTGATTGGCTGTTCTCTTTTTCCTCTGCTCTGAGTTTTCTCTGTTTTGATTGGCTGTTCTGTGTTTCCTCTTCTCTGATTGGCTGTTCTGTGTTTTCTCTGTTTTGATTGGCTGTTCTGTTTTTCCTCTGTTCTGATTGGCTGTTCTGTTTTTCCTCTGCTCTGATTGGCTGTTCTCTTTTTCCTCTGCTCTGAGTTTTCTCTGTTTTGATTGGCTGTTCTGTGTTTCCTCTCTTCTGATTGGCTGTTCTGTGTTTCCTCTCTTCTGATTGGCTGTTCTGTGTTTCCTCTGCTCTGATTGGCTGTTCTGTTTTTCCTCTGCTCTGATTGGCTGTTCTGTGATTCCTCTCTTCTGATTGGCTGTATTGTTTCAGGTGCAGCACATTCTGACCTATGAGGACTCTGTTGCTGCTCATCTCTCCAAAATCCTGACGTCCGACCAGCACTCGGTGGTCATTTCATCTGCCAAGTATGTACTGTATATGTGATCATTTCTGTTAATGTGTAGTTCTTGCTGGTGGTTTATCTAAAAGTGTGTTTTTCAGAGTCCTGTGTGAGACGGTAAAAGACTTTGTTGCGAAAGTCGGTCGTGCTTACGAGAAAAACACAGAAAACTCAGAAGAATCGGAGGCCATGGCTAAAAAGGTCAGCTGTGATTGGCTATTGGATAACTCGCTGTTTTGTGATTGGCTGTTGGAAGGTCCTGTGATTGGCTGATGAATGACTCAGGATGTTTTGTGTGCAGTGTGGTGTGCTGAAAGAAAAGTTGGACTCTTTATTGAAAACGCTTAGCGAGGAAGCCCAGGCCAGCAGTGTGATGTCTGCGCCGCCGCCCACCATCGCCGAGGAGCAGGTGGATGGGGAGGGTGTGGTTCTGGCTCCGCCCACTGCCCCGCCCACAGTCACAGTCACTTGTTTACCTCGACCGCCTGCCGCCATCTTCAAACCTCGAGAGCAGCTGATGCTTCGAGCCAACAGCCTGAAGAAAGCCATCAGACAAATCATAGAGCACACCGAGAAAGGTAGCGCATTTTTACTGGAAATTAAATAAATATATTTATCTTTAATTATAGCATGAACATTTTTGTTCCTGCATCACCAAACAGCATAGACTAAAAGATCAATCTTGGATTTGAGAATCGATATCAACAATATAAAGAGTGAATATTATTGTCAACCCGCCCTACTTCACATTATTATTCAAAACTAAAGATTTGACATGTTTCTGATCTCGTCGTTCAGCGGTGGATGAACAGAACGCTCAGACGGAGGAGGGTTTGTCTTCACTACCGGTGGAGGAAGAAGAGGAGGACGATGGTTCAGAAACATTATCTCTGCAGTCGTCATACAGCAGCCGAGCGCAAGCCAGCAGACGAGGTGAGACGACTCGTTACAAAGACTCGTTAGTCAAACACAGAGGCACTCCTTTACTCATTTTCTCCCTCTGTCTCAGCATCTAAGACTCCATGTGAGAAGCTCATCAGTAAAGGAAGCCTGTCCATAGGCAGCTCCGCCTCACTTCCTGCTCAGACAGGAAGTCGAGAGAACATGCCCATGCTGAACACTAAGATCCTCTACCCAAGTAAGAGCGTCAGTCTGTATGGAAGCGGCGGAGGTTTGGCTGATGTTCAGAAGCTGATGTTGTGTGTGTGTGTGTGTGCAGGTCTCAGATCAGGTGTGTCGGGGTCTTTTAGCGGTTCGGTGATCACTAGGCTGCTGTTTAGCGCCGATCCGTTCAACTGTGATCCGGAGAACCTGTGAGTCGTCGTTTATTTCTGTTATTACGTCAGCCGATCACATTTAAGGCAAAGGCTGATGGGAAAGTGCCTCGCTGTGTTTCAGGGATCTGTACACGGAGAAATGTGTGATGAATAATTATTTCGGAATCGGTCTGGATGCTAAAATCTCTCTGGACTTCAACAACAAACGTGACGAGCATCCAGAGAAATGCAGGTACTCTCTTCTGCTGCATTTATTTGATCACAAATACAGGAAAAACTGGGAAATTATTACATATTTTAACTATTTCTCATAATAGTTTTTTATGTGAATATATGTTCAAATGCAATTTATTTTTGTGATGCGCAGCTGTATTTTCAGCAACATTACTACAGTATTCAGTGTCACATGATCTTCAGAAATCATAATAATATACCGATTTGTGACAATGGACCACAAAACCAGTCATAACTGAAATGAAATTGCGATATAATATAATTATTGCTGTTATCTATGAAAGAAAGTCAGAACAATGCAAGCAAGAATGCAAGCTGTTATGAGGCCATTTGTGTTATTATAAATACTAATTAGTTGTTTCTGTTTGTAATTTGCCCAATAAATGACAATAAAATGTTTAGATGTAAACGACAGATTCCTGAAATATTATTTTTCTCTTTATGACAGGTGGTTTAATAAATTAAGCACTGTATGTTTTCATAGCATTCAATTAGTTTGAAGGACATTGAGCAGAATGTGGAATAGTGTGTATTTTGTCAATAAAAGAAAATAATTTAATCCGATTAATCGAACGAATAATCGGCCAACTAATCGATTATCAAAATAATCGTTAGTTGCAGCCCTAATTTATTGTATGTACTAGTGATGCGCGGATGGCGGTTGTATCCGCGGGTCATGTAATAAAAAATTCATTCTAATTAATTGCGGGTGGATGAGATAAATCATTAGTGATGCAAATATTCTCTAAAATACGTGTTTTAAAGACACAGATTCCATTTTTGTGTGTTCGGGGAATTGCAGTGACCGAAAATACAGTGGTATTCCTGATAAAGTTTGAATGGAGTAAAGCATGTGTTTATGCTATTAAGAAAGTGTAGACTATAATCTGGCCAAAGAAGAACTTTTGTTTTAAATTAAATGTTAATTTAAAAGCAGCCTAATATCATTTGTATTAGCCTGGTACCGTTACCCGTTACGCCCCCGACGATGTTTTATTCCGTCCTCCATGCGATGCCAAATCACACCTGGGGCGAAGTAACTGGATTCGTGAGATTCGGGGATGCTCGTGAAACGTGCCGTGGCGTGGCTGCTATAATATATACATATCTATGGGTATAAAAACAAGCATTGACTTGACTAGAGCGACTGTGATCAGAGCCGTAATGCACGGCAGCTCTCACATCACTGAATCTGCTGTTACAAATGAACCATCATTCATCATATCATCATGCAAAACTAAGAATTAGTCTAATTAGAGTCGTTGTAATGTGACGATCGGGTGCGGGTCGGGTATCTAACTCATCCGCACAAGTATGTATATATATATGGATTCTGTCAAACGATTAATCGCATCCAAAACTAAAGTTTTTGTTTACATAATATATGAGTATGTACTGTGTATATTTATTATATATATATATTTATAAATACAAACACATGCATGTATATATTAAAGAAATATGTTATGTTTATATATTAAATATATATATAAGTGTATATACATGTAAATATAAAAAAATATATATACTGAATGTGTGTGTGTGTGTGTGTGTGTGTATTTATATATACATAATAAAATAAACACTACACATACATATATAATGTAAACAAAAACTTTTATTTTGGATGCGATTAATCACGATTAATCATTTGATAGCACTTATATATATTATATATAAACATACATGCATATAAAATGACAATACAAACAACTGCTAGATGAACAAAGTTAGTATATATACTATTAAGTTCGTATATATGCTAGTATTATTATTATTATTATAGTGCATCCTTGTAATTCTTTATTTTTCTCTGTTTAGGAGTCGCACTAAAAACATGATGTGGTATGGAGTCCTGGGAACCAAAGAACTTCTGCACAGAACATACAAGAACCTGGAACAGAGGGTTCTGCTGGAGGTGTGTGTGTGTGTGTGTGTGTCTGTGTCTGCGTGCGTGAGCCTGTGCGTGTCTGTGTCTGCGTGTGCGTGCGTGCGCCTGTGTGTGTGTGTGCGTGTGCGTGCGTGCGCCTGTGCGTGTCTGTGTCTGTGTGTGTGCGTCTGTGTGTGTGTGTGTGTGTGTGTGTGTATGTGTGTGTGTGTGCGTCTGTGCGTGCGTCTGTGTCTGTGTGTGTGCGTCTGTGTCTGTATGTGTGTGTGTGCGTGCGTGCGCCTGTGTGTGTCTGTCTGTGTGTGTGTGTGTGTGTGTGTGTGCGTGCGTGCGTGTGCGTGCGTGCGCCTGTCTGTGTGTGTGTGTGTGTGTGTGTGTGCATGTGCGTGCGTGCGCCTGTGCGTGTCTGTCTGTGTGTGTGTGTGTGTGCGTGCGCCTGTCTGTGTCTGTGTGTGTGTGTGTGTGTGTGTGCGTGCGTGCGCGCGCCTGTGCGTGTCTGTGTCTGTGTGTGTGTGTGTGTGTGTGTGCGTGCGCGCGCCTGTGTGTGTCTGTGTCTGTGTGTGTGCGTGCGTGTGCGCATGTGCATGTGCGTGTCTGTGTCTGTACATGTACAAGTTATAAGGTTAATCATACCTAATCTGTGTGTTTGTAGTGTGACGGGAGGCCGATTCCTCTTCCCAGTCTGCAGGGAATCGCTGTGTTGAATATTCCCAGTTACGCAGGAGGAACGAACTTCTGGGGCGGAACTAAAGAGGATGATGTACGTTTGTGAAGTGGCTTCTTGTGTGTTTGAGTGTGTGAAATATGGAAGTGTGTGTTTGTATTGAAATGTGTGTTTGTTCGTAGACGTTCACGGCGCCGTCCTTTGACGATAAGATCCTGGAGGTGGTGGCTGTGTTCGGCAGCATGCAGATGGCCGTCTCTAGAGTTATTAATCTACAGCATCACCGTATCGCACAGGTATACACACACACACACATGTACGTTTATATACACTACCAGTAAGAAGTTTGGAATCATTTTTTTAAAAATTATGTATTTGAACGAAGTCTATTCTGCTCACCAAGGCTGCAATTATTTGATACAAACTTGTCTCCAGAAAGTAGGTAGACACACATGATGATTTAAATGTGTCTGTCTCTGTGTGTGTGTGTGTGTGTGTGTGTGTGTGTGTCTGTCTGTCTGTCTGTCTGTCTGTCTGTCTGTCTGTCTGTCTGTCTGTCTGTCTGTCTGTCTGTCTGTCTGTGTCTGTCTGTGTCTGTCTCCTAATCAGTGTCGAACAGTGAAGATCACTATTCTGGGAGATGAAGGTGTACCTGTGCAGGTAGACGGGGAGGCCTGGATACAACCGCCCGGATACATTCGGATCCTCCACAAGAACCGCACACAAACCCTCACCAGAGACCGGGTCAGTGCCACACGCACGGCATTATGGGAACTCGAGAGGAGACTCTCGGACAACGGAAACGCAGCTCATGTTCGGCTGTTTTGCAGGCGTTCGAGAACACTTTGAAGTCGTGGGAGGACAAACAGAGAGGGGAGATTCCACGGCTGGTTTCCCAGCATGCATCGCAGCCAGAGATCGTTTCTGAAGAGGAGACCGCTCAGATCAGCCTGTTCGGACAGGCAGCTGGTGCACTTATACACAGGTACAAGAGTTTTTGAGAAATGAATACTTTTATTCATAAAGGATGCATTAAATTGATGAAAAATTACAGTAAATACATTTATATGTTACAAAATATTTATATTTCAAATAAATGCTGTTCTTTTGAACTTTATATTCATCAAAGTATCTGAAAAATAAAATGTATCACAGTTTCACCATAAATATTGTGCAGCACAACTGTTTTCAGCATTGATAATAATCAGAAATGTTTGTTAAATCAGTATATTATTATGATTTCTGAAGATCATGTGACACTGAATACTGCAGTAATGATGCTGAAAATACAGTTTTGACCACAGAAATAAATTCGAGTTTAACATATATTCACATAGAAAACAGCTATTTTAAATTGTAATAATATTTCACAATTTTACTGTATTTTTATGAAGTAAATGCAGCCTTCTACATGTACAGATTGAGCATGCATGTATGTGTGTTTAGTATCAGGGAAGTGGCACAGTCTCATCACACCATCGAGCAGGAATTGGCTCACGCGGTCAACGCCAGCTCTAAAGCCATGGATCTGGTGTACGCTAACTCCAAAAGCAGCGGGGTGAGTCCGCGTATGGATTATGACATAACTGCTTCTGAACCGCTCTAGTTTGGTTCCTCCTTGACATGCGTGTGTGTGTGTCTGTGTCTGTGTCTGTGTCTGTGTCTGTGCCTGTGCCTGTGCGTGTGCGTGTGCGTGTGCGTGTACTGTGACTGTGTGCGTGTGTGCGTGTGTCTGTCT
The DNA here is from genome assembly GCA_003573665.1 of Oxygymnocypris stewartii. Lineage (NCBI taxonomy): Eukaryota > Metazoa > Chordata > Actinopteri > Cypriniformes > Cyprinidae > Oxygymnocypris > Oxygymnocypris stewartii. The sequence continues at coordinate 98,041 of QVTF01002128.1, read as the reverse complement.
GTGTGTGTGCGTGTGTGTGTGTGTGTGTGCTGTGCGTGTGCGTGCGTGTGCGTGTGTGCGCGGCGTGTGCGCGTGTGTGCGCGTGCGTGCGCGTGCGTGTGTGCGTGTGCGTGTGTGCGCGTGTGTGCGTGTGTGTGTGTGTGCGTGTGTGCGCGTGCGTGTGTGCGCGTGTGTGTGTGCGTGTGTGTGTGTGTGTGTGTGTGTGTGTGTGTGTGTGTGTGTGTGTGTGTGTGTGTGTGTGTGTGTGTAGGGTTTGACCTGTAACGTGGTGATGGAGATGGTCAGTAACGTCAAAGCTCTGCACAGCGAGACCGAACTGCTGCTCGCGGGAAAGATGTGCCTGGTGAGTGAGTCAAACAGAGAAATCTGTGTGTTTACTGTATCGGAGATGATATTAGGGAGAAATATGAACGTGAGAAATCAATCAACATGGCATCCGATGGAAAGAAAGTCCCGCCTTTCAATTAAAACAGCCAATTGATTAATTTTCTGTAGAAAGTACATCTGCATGACTAGGAAACACTCAAACACTGATGTTATTCGAAATAAAATAAAATCACTATTAGATGAAAAACAACAAAAAATAACTGAAATAAAATATTTGAGGTGAAGTACTAAAATTCTGTTCATTTAAAACATAAAAATATATATTAATAAAAAAATAATTTGTGTACTAAACCAGAAAACCTGTCAAAACTAATACAAATAATGAAAACTCTTTACAAAATAACTAAAAACGAAAACTATAAAAATATGCTAAATATATATTAAATATACAAAAAATACTTTAGTAGTATATATAGATGTATTTATCAATATTATTAAAATATGTACTGTATGTACTGAAATAAGCCACGTATCTTCCAGTTTCTTAAAAAAAATTAAATAAAAGTTAACATATGTACAATTTGATTTAAATAATAAAAATAATTTGAAATAAATAAATAATTAGGGTTTTTAAAAATGTCATTACTTGAAATAAAATAAACATCGACATAAAATGAAATATCTTATTAAATAATATATTGTACATGAAATATAAAATTATTAGTTATATATGAAACTTTATTTCAGCTAGTTACCAATGCATTCTTGATTAGTTTGAGTAATAAACTATAACTTAATAAAACCTATATAGACATATTATTTTAAAGCTGATAAAAAATTCCAAAAACACAATTGCTACAATTTTAACTAAAGTGAAAACAAAAAAATATGTATATTAAAATATAATAAAAAAACTACAGTAATTACCAATGATATTAAAATAACACTGCACCTAATATAAAGCGGTATAGTTTACTGTACTTATGTTTGTTTAGGGAGTGGCGTCATCTTCCTTAATGGAAATAAAATGATTAAATTAAAATCAGTAATCATAAACAGATGTGAGTGGTCCATCCTGACCAGCGCTGAGAAAAGTAACAGATATGATGAGATGGTGTATTAATGATAGCGATGTGCTTTAGCAGAGACCTGGTTTGTAATGTCAATGGGCTTGAATTGATCGAGTTCAGTGCTTTGGACTAGTGATCGACCGATATTGATTTTTTGCATATTTATGTACCCGATAACCGATATTTATTTACTGTAATAAAGTAAATAAATAACTGAGTGAAGTAAGTCCAGTCTTCACTTTGGTTTTTCCTTCTTTCAGTCGACTTAACAACAACAAAAAACTGTATTTTACAATATTTTACAATATCATCAGCAACACTGATATTAACAATAAGCAAAAGAATGTCTAATATGTATTCAAATGGAGAAAATAAAGGACAGAAGTCATATCAACTTCATTTTAAACTACATTTTTAGGTTTAAACGCTGTTTAATAGACTAAAGAGTGAAGAATAATTCACTGGATTATATTCTCTGGAATATTGAAATAAGCTTTAACAAACAAAAAATCGTATTTTATTGCATTTCTTAACTGTTTTATCAGAATTATTACAATATTTTTGTCTAGATTATGAAAACTGCTGACAGCGGTTTATCTATTTACACAGAACTATACTCAAACTGTGATCGCTTGCGGAGATAATAAATCATTAATTTTGATAGAGATGTATTTATTTAGATTTTTATGGTGAAATAATGGTTCTGTAGTAAATGTTAATATAATTTAGCGTGTTTCAAACGAGTGTATCTTGTATAAAGTTACATGTGGTGGTCGTTCACTGCGCTTCACGAGACTAAGATGAGTATATACAACAGAAAGAGAATTAAATTCAGCGCTTTTATTTCCACCATGCCCTCTTTCATGTCTGTATTATTTAATTAATGCACAGTTATGTCTTTATTGGGAAAGAGTGACGTATTATCTTACGTGACTCCGTGAGTTCGTCGCTATTTCTTAGAGCCACGCTGCATAAACTGCATATCAGGCATTTATGTAATACATCCAATTAGTGCATTAAAGGCTATTAATTATGTTAAATTAAGTTTACTAACTACAGCAAATCAAGTACCTGGACGCCGTTGTTGTTGTCTCGTCTCAAACGCGCTGCGATATCGATCCTGCGCGCAATTCTCAAAGCAACCACTAGATGGTGGCATTTATCGGTGAATCCGATATTACAAAACCGATATTTACATTTATGCATTTAGCAGACACTTTTATCCAAAGCGACTTACAATTACATTCAGGTTATACATTTTGATTAGTACATGTGTTCCCTGGGAATCGAACCCACAACCTTTTGCGCTGCTGACGCAATGCTCTACCACTGAGCCACACAGGAACACATTATCGATAACCGATAATGGTAAATATCGGTAAACCGATATATCGGTCGATCTCTAGTTCGGACCCATCATGCTCTGATTGTCTCTGCAGCAGCTGGATCCTCCTCAGAGAGATCAGCTGAGCGGTGCGTTGAGTTCAGTCGCGCAGCAGTTACGCAGACTCACAGACATCAGCTGGCTCAGTCAGCTCATCGACCCGGCCGACGACGAGGTGCGTGACATCCAGCTGTTTTTGGGACGTTTTGGTGTGTTTACTCCAGTCTAATGTGTGTTTGTGTGCAGGGTCAGCTGTCCGATTTCTCCAAGCGCAGTCGTAGCGCTAAATTCCGCCTCGTGCCTAAATTCAAGAAAGACAAAAACAACAAAAACAAGGAGACGTGCGCCGCCCTCAACATGCCAGGTATGACCTTTGACCTCGGACCCGGTCCGGTGACCGTGCATGAGTGTAACACACGTGTGTGTGTTGTGTGAGCAGTGAATACGTGGGGTGTGGATGAAGTGGGCGTCTGGCTGGAGATGCTCTGTCTGGCCGAGTATAAGGAGATCTTCATCAGGCATGATATCAGAGGACCGGAGCTGCTTCAGCTGGAGAGGAGAGACCTGAAGGTATCGATGCATTGCTTGTGTTCTGATGCAGGAGGTAGTCCAAGAGGGCTGCAAGGGGTCTAATAATAACACATAGTCGAAATAATAAAGACAACTTTTCATAGAAGATTTATAACATTTGATATAAATGGCTAATAAATAAATACATTTGATGTATTGTTTTTAATTATAAATAAATTTGGTTTAAAATGAAAATAAATGAATTTTGTTTTAAATAATAACATTCGAATTAAATAGTAATATTTTGATTTAAATAAGAAAATCTATTTAATTCAAACAAATAAATACAATTTAATTTAAATAACTTATACATAAATAAATACATTTGATGTATTATTTTTATAATAAATACATTTGGTATAAAATTAAAATAAATTAATTTTGTTTTAAATATACAAGAATTACCTTTGAATTAAATAGTATTATTTTTATTGAAATTAGAAAATGTATTTAGTTCAAACAAATAAATACAATTTAATTTAATTAACTAATAAATAAATGCATTTGATGTATTATTTTTATTATAAATAAATTTTGTTTAAAATTAAAATAAATGAATTTTATTTTAAATAATAACATTCGAATTAAATAGTATTAATTTGATTTAAATAAGAAACTGTATTTAATTCAAACAAATAAATATAATTTAATTTAAATAACTAATAAATAAATACATTTGATGTATTGTTTTTATTATAAATAAATTTGGTTTAAAATTAAAATAAATTAATTTGGTTTTAAATATACAAGAATTATCTTTGAATTAAAGACTATTATTTTTATTTAAATTAGAAAATGTATTTAATTCAAACAAATAAATACAATTTAATTTAAATAACTAATAAATAAATACATTTGAGTAAAATAAATCATTTATTAAAATATAAATAACTTACAAATAAAATGTGTTAAATAAATATTAAATAAATTTGAGTTAAAGTAAATGTTAATTTGATTTAAATAAGAAAATGTTTTTAATTCAAACAAATAAATACAGTTTAATTTAAATAACTAATAAATAAATAAATTTGATGTATTGTTTTTATTATAAATAGATTTATTTTAAAATGAAAATAAATGAATTTTGTTTTTAAATATACAAGAATTACCTTTGAATTAAATAGTAATATTTTGATTTAAATAAGAAAAAGTATTTAATTCAAACAAATAAATACAGTTTAATTTAAATAACTAATAAATAAATACATTTGAGTAAAATAAATAATTTATTAAAATATAAATAACTTACAAATAAAATGTGTTAAATAAATATTAAATAAATTTGAGTTAAAGTAAATGTTAATTTGATTTAAATAAATAAAATACAAATAATCTAAACGGTTATTATAGTTAACTAAAACTGAAACAAAAATTGTGTTACTCAAAAAAAACCGAAATTTATTTCAGTTAGTTGTTATTAAATATTTTGTTTGATTTAAATGTAAGTACTGAAAAAGTACTGAAAACTTAACTTAAACTCCATTGACAAAAACCAATAAAAATGACAAAAACACAATAAAATTCCTAAATTAAAAAAATAGAATTAAAGTGAAAACAAATAAAATCTCATTTAAAATATGAATAAAAACTATAGTAGTATATGAATAACTACATTTAACAGTAAAATACTATGAGTAAAAAAAATAACGATTAAACATTTTTATAATACACACTAAATATTTCTGTATTGGTATTGTACATATTTCTCACAGTATTAATGAGGTCTTTACACATAAAAATATTTAAATTTTAGTATGGGGTCCCTCGCATGACGATGATCATATTTAGGGTCTGTGAAAATACCTGTAATTATCAAATGCTATGTTGTGTACTATTTGAGTAAAGAAATACAGACTTCAAGCATCTTGTGTGTGTGTGTGTGTCTTGTGTGTGTGGTGTGTGTGTGTGTGTTGTGTCTGTGTCTGTGTGTGTGTGTGTGTGTGTCTGTGTGTCTGTGTGTGTGTGTGTCTGTGTGTCTGTGTCTGTGTGTGTGTGTGTGTGTGTGTGTGTGTGTCTGTGTCTGTGTCTGTGTCTGTGTGTGTGTGTGTGTGTGTCTGTGTGTCTGTGTCTGTGTGTGTGTGTGTGTGTGTGTGTGTGTGTGTGTGTGTGTGTGTGTGTGTGTGTGTGTGTCTGTGTGTGTCTGTGTGTGCACGTGTGTGTGTGTCTGTGTGTGTGTGTGTGCGTGTCAGG
>QVTF01002128.1:77500-87500 GCA_003573665.1 Oxygymnocypris stewartii | reverse complement strand
TGGCACACCACAATGGTAAGTAAATGACCCGATATTTACAAGAAAAAGTCCTCCCTTTAAGTATGAGGCAAATCCACTCTAAAGCTAGGCCCTGAAGCCCAACAACACACTCAAGTCGTTTCAGAAGAATATCGTGATCAAATGCGGCACTTCGATCTAAAAGTATCAGGATAGCAGATGACCCAGAAGCAATGGACAGCAGAATGTCTCTTGTAACCTTCAGCAATGCTGACTCAGTGCTATGCAGTGCTCTAAAACCAGATTGAAACGGGTCTAAAATATTAAAAGTATGATGTAAACCGTGAGAGTGTAACTTTTTCCAAAACCTTTGAGAGTTTAGAGATAAGGCGATAGTTGTTATACACAGTGGGGTCAAGATGAGGGCCTTTCAATAGGGGCTGTACGATAGCATCTTTATGGAAATACCCCATTTATTGAAGAGCTCTTTATGAAAGCTAAAAGGGTGTCTAAAACTTCTCTAAACAGACCACCAGGCAAAACCTCGGACTGACAAAACGTACATTTCATCTGAGAAATGATTTTGAGTAATTGAGATGAAGACACTGGCTGAAAATGCGTAAAGCTATTAGATGAATGAACCAGATGAGAGTGATCTAAGTCAAAAGGAGAGAGGTGTGATCTAATATCTTGCATTTTCTGAACCAAAAATTCAGAAAATTGTGAGCACGTCTCATTATTGACATCAGGAACTGAGCAAACAATTAGACTAAGAACAGAATTCATTGTTTTGAAGATAACTTTATGGGGTTTAATGGCATTTTTTGCAATCAAGTTTGAGAAATATTTGGATTTTGCCTCTCTAACGGCATTTTGATAAACAGTTAAGCAGTTTTTCAAGATTTGGTAGCAGATCTGGAGCCCATAATTTCCCCCATGCACTCTTGTCTGAGAGTGTGAGTGGATGCATTTAACCAGGGTTCAAGACTAGAACTGACCTTACGCTTTTTACACTTAAGTGAAGCAACTATATTCAAAGCAGTACAACAGGCAAGAGTTTAACATCTCAACCAATTGTTCAGTATCCATACAAGATGACCGAGGGGTATTAGAATGTGAAAGAAGCGTGGAATAAGACTCAAGAGCAGTATTAGCATGAAAAGCACGAGAGTAATGTACAGAGCGAGAAAGGATGGGCTGATCATGTTAAACGACTGGTTCAAACACCACAGGGCAATGATCAGAAATGCCAGCGGGAAATATTTCACAGATATGTACAGAGAAACCACGAGTCAATGTATGGCCTCCGTTATGTGTAGGACTGCACAATATTGAGTGAGTCCATAAGGCTCATAAAGTTTTTTAACCATAGGTTTGGATGGACAGCAAACATGAATGTTGAAGTCCCCTAAGACAATGAGACACTCGATCAGAAATTCAGAAAGCTCATGAATAAATGTCGTACTGACTTTAGGAGGTCTATACACCAGGACACAAAGAAGAGGGTAATTTAGATCCATGTTTAGGAGTTTTGCCTCAAAACTGAAAGAGGCATCAATAGACCATATCCACTTGGTCTATGAGATGAAATGTCACCATTCTTTAACCATGTTTCAGTCACAAATAAAAAATCCAAGGCATGAGAAGTAAAAATAAATAAATAATATTTGACAGTGACATAGAGCCATTTTGACTGGAGGTTGAGTTATCATTGAGGATGTGGTGATGCCTGATAGAGCACCCGAGACGACGGAGGTTCGTTAAGTTTACGTTCCCATCCTCATAACGTGTTTTTGTAAGGAGCCAGCGAAAGGAAGATCAGAAGACAGCTATAGCACATCCAACAGCTGAAATTGTAGACTCATCTTTGTACACTGTTTGCGATGGGAACCTCGATGTATACACCGAGGCCTGGCAAGTATCTTGGTCTCCGACGGAGGTTTTAGAGTTTAGATGATGCAAGTCCAGGGACGAATAATATACGTTATAAATTACATTGTATAGTGTCATAATTCTGTACATGTAATTTTATTGTTATTTAAATTTAAGAATAATAATTTATAATTATTATTGTATAATAGTAATTTAATAGCAAGTAATAAATTACATGGTATAATATCATTAAATTAAATTAATTTTATTAAAATAAATTATAGAATAGTAATTTAAAATGGTTATTTTTATAATAGTAATATAATAAAAATATATTATAAATAATCAATTACAAAATTCTAAAATTCATAGCTCACGAAAGACGCAAATAAATATTTAAAATATGCATTTTTTTTATATGCACCACAGACGAGGTGCGTCAGGTCTTCCGGAAGCAGAAAAGGAAAAGAGCACCAGGCCCAGACTGTGTTGCACCAGACCCAGACTGTGTTGCACCAGGCCCAGACTGTGTTGCACCAGGCCCAGACTGTGTTGCACCAGGCCCAGACTGTGTTGCACCAGGCCCAGACTGTGTTGCACCAGGCCCAGACTGTGTTGCACCAGGCCCAGACTGTGTTGCACCAGGCCCAGACTGTGTTGCACCAGGCCCAGACTGTGTTGCACCAGGCCCACCAGGCCCAGACTGTGTCGCACCAGGCCCAGACTGTGTCGCACCAGGCCCAGACTGTGTCGCACCAGTCTGTCTGAAGTCCTGTGCTGACCAGCTGGCCTCCATCTTCACAAAGATCTTCAACAGATCACTGGAGCTGTGTGAAGTCCCCTTATGCTTCAAACGCTCCACCATCATCCCAGTCCCAAAGAAATCCAGAATTACATGACTAAATGATTTACAGGCCTGGGGCTCTAACGTCTGTGGTCATGAAGTCATTTGAAAACTGGTGCTGGCCCACCTGAAGGACATCACTGGACCCTCGCTGGATCGCTTTGGGTGTACAAAAATACACAATAAAAGCACTATGCATCACTCACTGTCAATCTCTTGCACTGCAGTAGATACTGTCATGAAAACAAATTCTTCATATGTGTAAACATACCTGGCAATAAAGCTGACTCTGGATTCTGATTCTGCATAGGCTATCATACAGGCTACTATAGGGCCCAATTAACTTATCCTTTTCATATTACCAAATATAGGCTATGCATTTTTCCCGTGGTGTTTTTATTTAAATAGTGCTTTGGAATCATATCTGCGGATTCCTGCACTTTATTAGAGAAAAATTAAAAAGCATCTTTGCGTTGGCCGGGAATCGAACCCGGGTCAACTGCTTGGAAGGCAGCTATGCTCACCACTATACCACCAACGCTCGGTATTGATAAGAGAACATCATTGTTTTTTAAACAAATTATTCAATATAAATTATTTTTGTGTCGCTTTGTGAGTATAATAACAGCTAGCCACATATATCATGACATATTTAATGGTATTAAACATAATTCCGTCAATTTCCTCCTCAAAGTCATTCAGTTAGCATTAGCCTGTTAGCTGTTGCATTCAAACACATTTACAAACAGCGCCACTCCTCGATCTGCTGATTTAGTCTGTTTTACTCTAAAAGTCAAACATTAGATCTTTGTGAATACCTGTGTGATTATATTTCTTTCTTTCAGTGTTTATCTGCTAGTATACGTGTGTAATTTGATCAGAGTATCAGGTGTATTTTGTGGTTTATCAGAAGCTAACAGGCGTTTCATCTCAAGACTATTCACTTTTGGTTCAGAAATGGATTTATTTGGTGATCTTCCGGAACCTACAAATGATCCAGGTGGGTTCATTCTCACCAATAATATAATAATACACATATCGCACGTGCAATAGGTGTTAGAATTAGTGATTTAGATTAAGTTGTGCAGTTAAATGTGGAGACAGTGCATGCGACACGAGCCTGGCTTCAGTATTACAACACAAATAATGTCTATAAAAATAAACAATATTGTGCTTAATTTAATAACTAACGTGTTAAATTAATGTGATTATCTTATATATGCATGCATACTCAGTCTCTCGTTTTGATAAAGTCTGTTGAAGGTTTATTTGTGAATGCATGAACATCTGTCTGTTTCAAATCCTAGTGATCCTACCTCACAACTGTGTGACTTAAAAATGCTGTCTTTGTAGGCAGCTTACTCAATTTTGAGAAATGGCCTGTATTTATTGATGCAGATGCATGGATTGGAAGTGGTTAACCTATCTCTCTGTCTCTTCAGTGTAAGGATTGGTGTTAATTCTGAAGTTGTATTGAACAGGTCCTGTTAAAGTCATGCAGCCGGATGAGGGCTCAGAGGAGGATCGAGGAGAGAAGAGGAAGAGAGACTACAGCTCGGAGGAGACAGAGGTGGAAGACCAGAAACAAGAGGAAAAGAAAGTTTGTAAAGGTTTTCAGCTTTCCAGGCACATTGTGTTGCTGACAGAGGGTGTGTTCGGAGTGTGTGTGTGTGTGTGTGTTTGCAGTGAGAGAGGGAAGATCTGGGTTGATCTCGGTCTCCGTCTGTTTGTTGTGTTCCAGCAGATCTTGCAAAGCTGACAGGTTTTGTTTCAGCGAGACGCGGTGAACGAGAGGAGATGCAAGATGCTCACGTCCTGCTTCCAGATCTGACATTCAGCGTCACCAACCTCCCCTCGCAAGTGTGAGTGATCTGTCTGTCTGTCTGTCTGTCTGTCTGTCTGTCTGTCTGTCTGTCTCTCTGTCTCTCTGTCTGTCTGTGTCTGTCTGTCTGTCTGTCTGTCTGTCTGTCTGTCTCTGTCTCTCTGTCTGTCGCTGTCTATCTGTCTGTCTGTCTGTCTGTCTGTCTGTCTCTCTGTCTCTCTGTCTGTCTGTCTGTCGCTGTCTCTCTGTCTGTCGCTGTCTGTCTGTCTGTCTGTCTGTCTGTCTGTCTCTGTCTGTCGCTGTCTGTCTGTCTCTGTCTGTCTGTCTGTCTGTCTGTCTGTCTCTCTGTCTGTCTGTCTGTCTGTCTGTCTGTCTGTCTGTCTGTCTGTCTGTCTCTCTGTCTCTCTGTCTGTCTGTCTGTCTGTCTGTCTGTCTGTCTCTCTGTCTCTCTGTCTGTCTGTCTGTCTGTCTGTCTGTCTGTCTCTGTCTCTCTGTCTGTCGCTGTCTATCTGTCTGTCTGTCTGTCTCTCTGTCTGTCTGTCTGTCTGTCTGTCTGTCTGTCTGTCTGTCTGTCTCTCTGTCTCTCTGTCTGTCTGTCTGTCTGTCTGTCTGTCTCTCTGTCTCTCTGTCTGTCTGTCTATCTGTCTGTCTGTCTGTCTGTCTGTCTGTCTGTCTGTCTCTCTGTCTCTCTGTCTCTCTGTCTGTCTGTCTGTCTGTCTCTCTGTCTCTCTGTCTCTCTGTCTCTCTGTCTCTCTGTCTGTCTGTCTGTCGCTGTCTCTCTGTCTGTCGCTGTCTGTCTGTCTGTCTGTCTGTCTGTCTCTGTCTGTCGCTGTCTGTCTGTCTCTGTCTGTCGCTGTCTATCTGTCTGTCTGTCTGTCTGTCTGTCTGTCTGTCTGTCTCTCTGTCTCTCTGTCTGTCTGTCTGTCTGTCTGTCTGTCTGTCTGTCTGTCTGTCTGTCTGTCTGTCTCTCTGTCTGTCTGTCTGTCTGTCTGTCTGTCTGTCTGTCTGTCTGTCTGTCTGTCTGTCTGTCTGTCTGTCTGTCTATCTATCTATCTATCTATCTATCTGTGTGTTGTGCAGTTCTCGTCTTGCGTACTTCGCTGTGTTTGATGGTCACGGTGGAGCTCGAGCGTCACAGTTTGCTGCTGAGAATCTCCATCAGACGTTGCTGAGCAAATTTCCTAAAGGTAAAGCCCTGATCCTCGTCACACTCACAGCTACAATAACAAGCTGTTCCCATAATGCATCATGATTTGCAGGTGACGTGGAGAACTTGGAGAAGCTGGTGAGGAAGTGTCTGCTGGACTCCTTCCGTCAGACTGATGAAGATTTCCTGAAGAAAGCCTCCAGCCAGTGAGTTCTGCTTTAACTGGTTCTGCTGGATTTGAAATGAAGTGAAGCGAAGTGAAAACACTGTGTGTGTGTGTGTGTGTGTGTGTGTGTGTGTGTGTGTGTGTGTGTGTGTGTGTGTGTGTTTGCAGGAAGCCTGCGTGGAAGGACGGCTCGACAGCCACGTGTATGCTGGTGGTTGATGATGTTCTGTATGTGGCAAACCTGGGAGACAGTAGAGTAAGTCTGAAGAATAAAAATGAACTAATTTCTATTCAAATGTTAATAGTTCACCAAAACGTTTAAATGTTCTCTTCTCACCCTCGGGTCATCCAAGATGAGGATGAGTTTGTTTCTTCATCAGATTTGGGGAAATGTCACTGCATCAGTGTCTCAGCAATGGATGCTCTGCAGTGAATGGGTGCCGTCAGAATGAGAGTCCAAACAGCTGATAAATACATCACAATAATCCACACCACTCCAGCTAATACACTGATGCAGTGACACATTTCTACAAATCTGATGAAGAAACAAACTCATCCTCATCTTGGATGGAATCACCTTCGATTAAATGTTCAGCAAATTTTTGGCTGAACAATTCCTTTAAACATCAAATTTGATCCTAATTCTTCTGATTTCACTGAAACCACAATGCAAAACCTCTTAATGTTTTGTGTGTGCATTAGGCAGTGCTGTGTCGTTTGGAGCAGGCTGAAGATTCTGGGAAAAGGAAGTGTGTGACTCTGGCTCTCAGTAAGGAGCACAACCCCATAATATATGAGGAGCGCATGAGGATTCAGAGAGCGGGCGGCTCGGTCAGGTGTGTGTGTGTGTGTGTGTGTGTGTGTGTGTGTGTGTGTGTGTGTGTGTGTCTGTCTGTCTGTGTCTGTCTGTCTGTCTGTCTGTCTGTCTGTCTGTCTGTCTGTCTGTCTGTCTGTCTGTCTGTCTGTCTGTCTGTCTGTCTGTCTGTCTGTCTGTCTGTCTGTCTGTCTGTCTGTCTGTCTGTGTGTTAGGGATGTGACGAGATCTCATGGCACGAGATCTCGCAAGAACGTGACCATATCCTCGCAAAACATTTTGCAGTGATTAGAGCTGCACCATTAATCGTAAAAAAATCAGTAAATCTCCATCACCTGTACACAGAGTCATGGTTCTCTGACAAGCTAGGACATACTGCCTTTGTAATCACAGACGAATCGATTATGAACGCAATATTGCGTACGGCTCTGTCTATTAACCGCCGCTCCATCTTTACTGCTCGATTTACTGCTAATCAAGAAACCGGCTTTACTGTCGAGATGCGCATGTTAATCGAATTCAATTAATTGCACTTCCTTACTAAGCAATGACCATTTTGTCAGAACCACTAATAAATTACGTTATTTTGTTTAGTTTACTAATAATTTTTTTTTCAGAATCGTGAGAGAATCTGTTTATTTTTTAAAATCGTGATTCTCAATTTATCCAGATTCGTGCAACTCTAGTTTACATGTTGTTTATTGCTGCTTATAATTCATTAAAATAAAAGTTTAATTTCATAAAGTACAAGTTGATTTCAAAATGCACCTACATTTTGTGCATTTTGTGTTTTTCAGTTGAATAAAATAATGTTTATAGGACTGTTACTGGGGATGTTTTTCCGCTATATATTTCGTCATTGAGGATTCTTTTATTTAAGTAAAAAAACCTTGTCTTGTTCTCGTTTCTCGTGGGATAAGTTTCTCGTCACACCCCTAGTGTGTATGTCTGTCTGTGTGTGTCTGCGTGTGTCTGCGTGTGTCTGTGTGTGTGTCTGTGTCTGTCTGTCTGTGTGTGTCTGTGTGTGTCTGCGTGTGTCTGCGTGTGTCTGTGTACGCACTCAGGAGGGGTTCTGGCTATGGGTCGTGGTTATTGTAACTGGGTGTGTGGTGTGTCTGTGTGTGTGGTGTGTCTGTGTGTGTCTGCGTGTGTCTGTGTCTGTCTGTCTCTGTGTGTCTGTCTGTCTGTGTGTCTGTGTGTGTCTGCGTGTGTCTGCGTGTGTCTGTGTGTGTGTCTGCGTGTGTCTGTGTTTGTCTGTGTACGCACTCAGGAGGGGTTCTGGGATATGGGTTGTGGTCGTTGTAACTGGGTGTGCGTGTGTCTGTGTGTGTCTGTGTACGCACTCAGGAGGGGTTCTGGGATATGGGTCGTGGCCTGCGTGTGTCTGTGTGTGTCTGTGTGTGTCTGCGTGTGTCTGTGTTTGTCTGTGTACGCACTCAGGAGGGGTTCTGGGATATGGGTTGTGGTCGTTGTAACTGGGTGTGCGTGTGTCTGTGTGTGTCTGTGTACGCACTCAGGAGGGGTTCTGGGATATGGGTCGTGGCCTGCGTGTGTCTGTGTGTGTCTGCGTGTGTCTGCGTGTGTCTGTGTGTGTCTGTGTACGCACTCAGGAGGGGTTCTGGCTATGGGTCGTGGTCGTTGTAACTGGGTGTGTGTTCGCAGGGATGGCCGTGTGCTGGGAGTGCTGGAAGTGTCTCGTTCCATCGGTGACGGTCAGTATAAACGCTGTGGAGTGATTTCCACTCCGGACATGCGGCGCTGTCGACTCAGTCGAAATGACAGGTGGGTTTAATGCAGAAACACTTTGTTTACTAGAAAGTATGCTCACTATTATGTAGTTTTAAACCTGTAGGACTGTGTTTGAAGGATTTATTGTTGTTGTGTGTGTTTTTAGGTTTGTTCTCTTGGCGTGCGATGGGCTTTTTAAAGTATTTTCTGCAGATGAGGCCGTTCAGTTCGTCCTCAACATTTTAGAGGTGTGTATTTTAATGCACTTCCTCATTCTATTTGCCGGCATTATTATAGAAATCTTTGTTAAAGGGGTCATCGGATGCACATTTTACACAAGTCGATATGATTCTTTATCGCCTTAATTAAAATACTATAACATACAGTATACAGAAGTGAGTACACCCTCACATTTTTGTAAATATTTGATTATATATTTTCATGTGACAGCACTGAAGAACTGACACTTTGCTACAATGTAAAGTAGTGAGTGTACAGCTTGTATAACAGTGTAAATTTACTGTCCCCCTCAAAATAACTCAACATTAATGTCTAAACCGCTGGACACAAAAGTGAGGACACCCCTAAGATAATATTCTTATTTCTAAAATAACAATAGTGTGTATTGTATGTTAAAATGGTTGTATTTTTTTAGAATGAGACTGTGGAGCAGAAGGAGGGGCAGAGTGAGGAGGCGGGGCGATTTGAGGCAGCTTGTCAGCGATTGGCCAGTGAGGCTGTGAGGCGGGGCTGTGCGGACAATGTAACTGTTATTCTCATCTCTATTGAGTTCTGAAATCATCACACACACACACACACACACACACACACACACACACGCACACACTTCCATTCAGAATCGTTTCTGTTACACAAACGCACACACATGAATGAATGAATTCAGAGGTAGTACATTGTGCTGAAATGAAAATGAGGTTTATTATAGAGATGTTTGAATCTCAACTTGATTTTTCTTTTAAAGCAGGGCTTGTGAAAACACTGTGTCAGACTTTAGTATTTGTGGTGTTTGGCATCAAATACTAAACAATAAACTTTTATACAATCTCACAATATCTGTGTCCTCTCTGAATTCCTGTGTATGTGAGCAAATGTGTACTGATTGTCTAAAATATAAGCAGTATTAAACCTACTGATTCACTTTTGAAATAGCTTTTTTTTCATATTTTAGAGCTATAACTTTTTAAAATTAAGTCAGCAATTTTGTGTGAATATTAGTTAAAGGCTTTGTTTGTGTTTTTATTGCTAATTTTTAAATTTTCGGTTACTTTAGATTTGATTTATTTGTATTTCATTTTTTATTTTATCCTATTCTATTTTAGTTTTTATTTTATTTTCAGATTTTATTGTATTTTAAATGTTGTTTTATTAGATTACATTTTTTATTTTAGTTTAGATATTATTTAATTTTAAGAAATAGTGTTTAGATTAAAGTTTTAGATTTAGATTTTTAGTGTTAAAATTAGATTTAATTGTATTCTATTATGTTGAATATTTTATTTAACTTTTTATTTTAGATATTTTATTTGTTATTCTATTTAATTGTATTTTGGAATGCATTTTAGATGTTGTAGATGTCAATTTATTTATCCGTCTGTCTGTCTATCCTTTTATTTTACGTCATAGTTCAT
>QVTF01002128.1:60000-70000 GCA_003573665.1 Oxygymnocypris stewartii | reverse complement strand
CGCCGTGAGTTCGTCCGGATCGGAGACGATCTCGATGTCGCTGTGCTGAAAAACGCTCAGGTCAGTCGACACAAACCCGCTGACGCTGAGCGAGCGACTCATCTGCTGCTCGCCACGCGCAAATGCTACCAACACTTCGCCCTGGACTACTGCCTGCAGGTATTCATTACTCATATTCTACATTTTCACACCATTCGGTTTTCCCCTGAAGTCCACACGAGTGTCATCTAAGTATCATTGAGAGACTATTATAGTTTTTATTATTTTGAAATAAGTTGTATATTTATATTTTCTGTTTTCATTTTAATTTTAGTTACAATTTGGTTAGTTATTAGCTGTGCGTTTTTTTTGTTTATAATTTGTGTTAGTTATTTTCTATTTTATTAAATATGCCTATATAGAGTTTTTATTTATTTGTATTTAAGTTTAAGTTATTTTAGTACATCATTTTAAAACTGAGGAATGTTAATGTTGCCTTGGCAACTAGATGGAAAAAAAAATATTTAAGGTTTTATAATAATAATAATAATAAAAAAATATTTTTATATTTTCCATTTTTATTTTAATTTGAATAAAAATGTTAGTAATTTAGCTTTGTGGGTTTGCCATTTTATTCTTTTTTTTTAAAGGTTTTTATTGATTTTTTCAGTTTTAGTTGGAGTTATTTTAGCATTTCAAGTAAAACTAAATAAAAAATTAATAGAATTTTTCAAGTAACAATTTTTTTTTAGTTTTAGTTTTAGTAATAGTTAACTATAATAACTCTGTCCCACAAATAATTGTAGTCATCAAAACCATTTTAATTAAGTTTTTATGATGTTACCGTACCTTTAAGACGTTAATTCAGGGCAGGTCACTAAATGATAATGAGCTCATGATTGTGATGTCATAGTCGTGCCATTTTTGCATCGATGTGTTCTGGGTGACCGTAGAGGATGTTTTGAGTTGTGAATGTTTCAGAATGTCACATAGTTCATTCTGCTGAGGAATGAGAGTCAGTAGGTTTGTTCTCTTGACAGAAGAGTGGAGTTTAATCAGTACATCATAACGTCAGCACCTGCAGGAAGGAAGCTGATTGGCTGCTTCGTGTTGTTTGTTTTGACTCAGATCCTGTTTACTCTGGACTGACATGTTAAACATCACTCAAATATCACCTCATACGATCAGCTCTAATTTCTCTTGTAAATCTTGATGTTATTCTGATAATGTCATTACGAATCATGAACATCATATTTCACGGCAAAATACTAATATTTTTTAAGTTAATGTTTTTTTCCCCGATATTTATGTTGCAGGATAAAATAAATTAAATAAAACAAATCTGTATTTATTTGTCTACTGGTGAGAAATAAGCCAGAGGAATTTATCCTAGAACAAAATAAATTTTATATATTTTGTTTTTATTCTTAAATCAATGTGATAATATACTGTATATATTTTAAATTATTTTGTTTAGTTATATATTTTATTATTTTACTGGGGAGATTTTTTCCCTTATAAGTGTCCCCAGAACAAAACTAAAAGAAGCAATATTTTTGTATTTATATATTTAAATTTTTTAAATGTTTGTTTATTTTTTTAATTTATTATTAATTCATGTATTTTATTATTTTAAAACTTTGAAATATCTAGGTGAAAATCACCCAGAGATATTTCTCCAGAACAAAAATAAAATGTATTTATTTGTTGTAGTTCTTTTAGGGAGAAATAAAATATTTAGTATTTATTTAATACATTGTATTAGGGAGACATTCACCCAAAGAAGTTTTAAGCAGAACCACCCGAGATAAATTGATTATTTTTTCTTCTTTTCTTGCAGTTGAATAATTTCAAGGTGCAACAGAAGTTGGATATTCTGAATTCGGTGAGCGGTTCATCTTTGTAAATACAATAACATCTTGTAATAAACTGTCTAAAATCCTCGTTTCTCCTTCAGGTCTTCTCGTATTTCCACGCTCAGTACACGTTTTCTCACCAAGGATTTGATTTGCTGAGAGATCTAGAACCGACTATGAAGACGATGGCCTCCCAGGTCACACAGAAACACATCAGATATTCATATATACACGCACACACAGTGTTTTATGGATATATATATCTGTGTGCAGCTCTCTCAGCTGTCGTCTGACTGCGCTGCTAAGAGGAAAGACCTGGAGAACACGCACCTGCTCGTCCAGCAGAGAGTGAGATTATAACTTCAGTCCGAGTCTGTGGTTTTCAGCTCATTTTTAGGATTTATATTAATAGATTTGAGCAGGATTTGCAGTCTTTCTCTTCCAGAAACACGTATCTTACTTCAATGAAATGCTCTTTGGAATGAGAACTTCACTAAATTATGAACACCACATTATTTACTCTGCATTTTTGTCGTTTTCAGTTACAAATGTCAATTGTTTTTAAATCAAGATGCATTTGATTGAGAAGCAATGAAGTGCATTTATGCTTAAGACAATAATAAAATCTTTCAGTGGGGCAAAAATAATAAACTTGATTAAAAGGGAAAAAAATATAATTTTTCTGGCCCCGCTGACCGATTGTTTTATTTTTCTTGTTTTAAGCATAAACTCAACTTAGTTTTGAACAATTTATTAGTATACAAGACATAATGTCTTGAATAAGCTTCTCAAGTAAATATCAAGTATCTTGGTTTAGGAATATTTAGATAGTTGTAAAAAAAAAAAAAGACGAAATACTGAGTAAGAAAATCATTTTTTTGTTTTGTAATAATCTGATCTGGACCCTCAGATCTATAGATCTTGACTATTATAACATATTCGTAACAATGGTTATTAAAGTAAAAAAGTACAAAATATATATAAGTCGATTTTTTTTTCAAGTAACAAAAAAATTGTACTTTTTTGTAGAATGTAATTTTTTTATTTTTATGAACTATAACAACCATAGTTATAAATAAATTATAATAGTCAATTTGCCAAAACAAATATTTTAACATTTCTCATTTTTTAACTTATTAGATATAAAAAAAATTTTTTACACTTCTACATTTATTCATTTGGCAGACGCTTTTATCCCAAAAAAACCCAATAGCTTTATATCTCAAGTTTACGTACTAAAATAACCAAATAAAAGTGTAAATGTTATATTAAAAACTAATAAAAACCCACAACGATATGACTCAAATGTAACTAAAATTAAAGTGAAAACAGAAAATGTAAAAATCCAAATTATGAACTAAAATATATTAGTAAATTAATGACACTAAATTAATAATGTTTATCACTTTCTTTTCAAATGCATGTACATCAATATGAAAATAAAGTAAAACAAATGTTTTTTTCTGTTTAGTCGTCAGTTTAGGTGTTGATCTGTTTTTGGAAGCGGATCGTTTGATCGTGTGTTTGGTAACGGTTGTGTGTTTGGTAACGGTTGTGTGTTTGGTAATGGTTGTGTGTCTGGTAACGGTTGTGTGTTTGGTAACGGTTGTGTGTTTGGTAACGGTTGTGTGTTTGTTAACGGTTGTGTGTCTGGTAACGGTTGTGTGTCTGGTAACGGTTGTGTGTTCGGTAACGGTTGTGTGTTTGTTAACGGTTGTGTGTTTGGTAACGGTTGTGTGTTCGGTAACGGTTGTGTGTTTGGTAACGGTTGTGTGTTTGGTAACGGTTGTGTGTTTGGTAACGGTTGTGTGTTTGTTAACGGTTGTGTGTCTGGTAACGGTTGTGTGTCTGGTAACGGTTGTGTGTTCGGTAACGGTTGTGTGTTTGTTAACGGTTGTGTGTTTGGTAACGGTTGTGTGTTCGGTAACGGTTGTGTGTTTGGTAACGGTTGTGTGTTTGGTAACGGTTGTGTGTTTGGTAACGGTTGTGTGTTTGTTAACGGTTGTGTGTTTGGTAACGGTTGTGTGTTTGTTAACGGTTGTGTGTCTGGTAACGGTTGTGTGTCTGGTAACGGTTGTGTGTTCGGTAACGGTTGTGTGTTTGTTAACGGTGTGTGTTTGGTAACGGTTTGTGTGTTCGGTAACGGTTTGTGTGTTGGTAACGGTTGTGTGTTTGGTAACGGTTGTGTGTTTGTTAACGGTTGTGTGTTTGTTAACGGTTGTGTGTTTGGTAATGGTTGTGTGTTTGTTAACGGTTGTGTGTTTGTTAACGGTTGTGTGTTTGGTAACGGTTGTGTGTTTGGTAACGGTTGTGTGTTTGGTAACGGTTGTGTGTTTGTTAACGGTTGTGTGTTTGGTAATGGTTGTGTGTTTGGTAACGGTTGTGTGTCTGGTAACGGTTGTGTGTCTGGTAACGGTTGTGTGTTTGTTAATGGTTGTGTGTCTGGTAACGGTTGTGTGTCTGGTAACGGTTGGGTTTGTTAACGGTTGTGTGTTTGTTAACGGTTGTGTGTTGGTAAACGGTTTGTGTGTTTGGTAATGGTTGATGTTTCTGGTAACGGGTTGTGTGTTTTTTGTTAACGGTTGTGTGTTTGTTAACGGTTGTGTGTTTGGTAATGGTTGTGTGTTTGTTAACGGTTGTGTGTTTGGTAACGGTTGTGTGTTTGGTAACGGTTGTGTGTTTGGTAACGGTTGTGTGTTTGTTAACGGTTGTGGGTTTGGTAATGGTTGTGTGTTTGGTAACGGTTGTGTGTCTGGTAACGGTTGTGTGTTTGTTAACGGTTGTGTGTTTGGTAACGGTTGTGTGTTTGTTAACGGTTGTGTGTTTGTTAACGGTTGTGTGTTTGGTAACGGTTGTGTGTTTGTTAATGGTTGTGTGTCTGGTAACGGTTGTGTGTTTGTTAACGGTTGTGTGTTTGTTAACGGTTGTGTGTTTGGTAACGGTTGTGTGTTTGTTAATGGTTGTGTGTCTGGTAACGGTTGTGTGTTTGTTAACGGTTGTGTGTTTGTTAACGGTTGTGTGTTCGGTAAAGGTTGTGTGTTCGGTAACGGTTGTGTGTCTGGTAACGGTTGTGTGTTTGTTAACGGTTGTGTGTTTGGTAACGGTTGTGTGTTTGGTAACGGTGTGTGTTTGGTAATGGTTGTGTGTTTGTTAACGGTTGTGTGTTTGTTAACGGTTGTGTGTTTGGTAACGGTTGTGTGTTTGTTAACGGTTGTGTGTTTGTTAACGGTTGTGTGTTTGGTAACGGTTGTGTGTTTGTTAACGGTTGTGTGTTTGGTAACGGTTGTGTGTTTGGTAACGGTTGTGTGTCTGGTAACGGTTGTGTGTCTGGTAACGGTTGTGTGTTTGGTAACGGTTGTGTGTCTGGTAACGGTGTGTGTCTGGTAACGTTTGTGTGTTTGGTAACGGTTGTGTGTCTGGTAACGGTTGTGTGTCTGGTAACGGTTGTGTGTCTGGTAACGGTTGTGTGTTTGTTAACGGTTGTGTGTTTGGTAACGGTTGTGTGTCTGGTAACGGTTGTGTGTCTGGTAACGTTTGTGTGTTTGGTAACGGTTGTGTGTTTGGTAACGGTTGTGTGTTTGGTAACGGTTGTGTGTTTGGTAACGGTTGTGTGTTTGGTAACGGTTGTGTGTTTGGTAACGGTTTGTGTTTGGTTAACAGTTGTGTGTTTGGTAACGGTTGTGTGTTTGGTAACGGTTGTGTGTTCGTTAACGGTTGTGTGATCGGTAACGGTTGTGTGTTCGGTAACGGTTGTGTGTTCGGTAACGGTTGTGTGTTTGGTAACGGTTGTGTGTTTGTTAACTGGTTGTGTGTTTCGGTAACGGTTGTGTGTCTGGTAACGGTTGTGTGTTTGGTAATGGTGTGTCTGGTAACGGTTGTGTGTTTGTTAACGGTTGTGTGTTTGGTAAGGGTTGTGTGTTCGGTAACGGTTGTGTGTCTGGTAACGGTTGTGTTTGTTACGGTTGTGTGTTGGTAACGGTTGTGTGTTGGTAACGGTTGTGTGTCTGGTAACGGTTTGTGTGTCTGGTAACGGTTGTGTGTCTGGTAACGGTTGTGTGTTCGGTAACGGTTGTGTGTTCGGTAACGGTTGTGTGTTTGGTAACGGTTGTGTGTTTGGTAACGGTTGTGTGTTTGTTAACGGTTGTGTGTTTGGTAACGGTTTGTGTGTTTGTTAACGATTGTGTGTTTGGTAACGGTTGTGTGTCTGGTAACGGTTGTGTGTCTGGTAACGTTGTGTGTTTGGTACGGTTGTGTGTTTGTAAAGGTTGTGTGTTTGGTAACGGTTTGTGTGTTGGTAACGGTTGTGTGTTTGGTAACGGTTGTGTGTTTGGTTAACAGTTGTGTGTTTGGTAACGGTTGTGTGTTCGGTAACGGTTGTGTGTTCGTTAACGGTTGTGTGATCGGTAACGGTTGTGTGTTCGGTAACGGTTGTGTGTTCGGTAACGGTTGTGTGTTTGGTAACGGTTGTGTGTTTGTTAACGGTTGTGTGTTCGGTAACGGTTGTGTGTCTGGTAACGGTTGTGTGTTTGGTAACGGTGTGTCTGGTAACGTTTGTGTGTTTGGTAACGGTTGTGTGTTCGTTAACGGTTGTGTGTTCGGTAACGGTTGTGTGTTCGGTAATGGTTGTGTGTTTGGTAACGGTTGTGTGTTTGGTAACGGTTGTGTGTTTGATAACGGTTGTGTGTTTGGTAACGGTTGTGTGTTGGTAACGGTTGTGTGTTCGGTAACGGTTGTGTGTCTGGTAACGGTTGTGTGTCTGGTAACGGTTGTGTGTTTGGTAACGGTTGTGTGTTCGGTAACGGTTGTGTGTTTGGTAACGGTTGTGTGTTTGGTAACGGTTGTGTGTTTGGTAACGGTTGTGTGTTTGGTAACGGTTGTGTGTTTGGTAACGGTTGTGTGTTCGTTAACGGTTGTGTGTTCGTTAATGGTTGTGTGTTCGGTAACGGTTGTGTGTTCGGTAACGGTTGTGTGTTTGGTAACGGTTGTATGTTTGGTAAAGGTTGTGTGTTTGGTAATGGTTGTGTGTCTGGTAACGGTTGTGTGTTTGGTAACGGTTGTGTGTTTGGTAACGGTTGTGTGTTCGTTAACGGTTGTGTGTCTGGTAACGGTTGTGTGTTTGGTAACGTTTGTGTGTCTGGTAACGGTTGTGTGTTTGGTAACGGTTGTGTGTTCGGTAACGGTTGTGTGTTCTTTAACGGTTGTGTGTCTGGTAACGGTTGTGTGTCTGGTAACGGTTGTGTGTTTGGTAACGGTTGTGTGTCTGGTAACGGTCGTGTGTTCGGTAACGGTTGTGTGTTCGGTAACGGTTGTGTGTTTGGTAACGGTTGTGTGTTTGGTAACGGTTGTATGTTTGGTAACGGTTGTGTGTTTGGTAACGGTTGTGTGTTTGGTAACGGTTGTGTGTTTGGTAACGGTTGTATGTTTGGTAACGGTTGTGTGTTTGGTAACGGTTGTGTGTTTGGTAACGGTTGTGTGTCTGGTAACGTTTGTGTGTTTGGTAACGGTTGTGTGTTTGGTAACGGTTGTGTGTTTGGTAACGGTTGTGTGTTCGGTAGGATGCGTCTGGAGAAGCGGTGATCGTCTGTAACCCGTCTGACGGAGGAACGATTCAGGGTTACCTCTTCAAACGCTCGCGCAAGAAGAACAAGACATGGAAGAGGTCAGAGACCCAGTGTTCAGAAACTATTATTGTTTTTATTCATCTTTTGAATTCCTTTTTTATTTTACATTTAGTTAATGTTCTAATAAGTTGTTTAATTTTTTTTATCATTTAGATTTTTAAGTTTTATTTCAGTTTTCAGTTATTTCAAGTTTTTATAAATTGTATTTAATTTCAGTTACAGAAATGTTAATGATTTTAGTTTTAGTTAGCTATCATAATCCTGAACAGACAGAGATCTGTTTGCATTCACAATCAGCATCAAATTCTGAATAAATGGTAATGATCCTTTTTAAAAAATATGAATTTTCCATTTCTCAGGTGCTGGTTTTCCACTGAAAATAATCAGTTAATCTACTCAAAATCACACAAGGTAAGCCCTCCACATCAGTCTACAACTGAGTCTTCATGTAACTTGTTTCGTCGTTTCGGGAACCAAATGTGTCCACAAGGAAAGTAAAACCTGCATTTTTCTGACATTGAAAAAAAAAAAAAGATGTTTATCTGAAGGTGTATTCACACCGGGGAAGTCCGATTGTTCACTTGCTTTTGTTTTTTAGTTTGGTGCGGTTCGATATCACGCTGCCCTTTTTGCAAGTGAACCAGAAATACCGAACACACAACCGTTAACGAACACACAACCGTTACCGAACACACAACCATTACCGAACACACAACCGTTACCAGACACACAACCGTTACCGAACACACAACCGTTACCAAACATACAACCGTTACCGAACACACAACCGTTAACGAACACACAACCGTTACCGAACACACAACCGTTACCGAACACACAACCGTTAACAAACACACAACCGTTACCAGACACACAACCGTTAACAAACACACAACCGTTAACGAACACACAACCGTTACCAAACACACAACCGTTACCGAACACACAACCGTTAACGAACACACAACCCTTACCAAACACACAACCGTTTACAAACACACAACTGTTACCAAACACACAACCGTTACCAAACACACAACCGTTAATGAACACACAACCGTTACCAAACACACAACCGTTACCGAACACACAACCGTTAACGAACACACAACCCTTACCAAACACACAACCGTTAACAAACACACAACCGTTACCGAACACACAACCGTTACCGAACACACAACCGTTAACAAACACACAACCGTTACCAGACACACAACCGTTACCGAACACACAACCTTTACCGAACACACAACCGTTACCAAATTAACAAACACACAACCCTTACCAAACACACAACCGTTAACAAACACACAACCGTTACCAAACACACAACCGTTACCGAACACACAACCGTTACCGAACACACAACCGTTAATGAACACTCAACCGTTACCAAACACACAACCGTTACCGAACACACAACCGTTAACGAACACACAACCGTTTACAAACACACAACCGTTACCAAACACAAAATCGTAACCAAACACACAACCGTTAACGAACACACAACCGTTACCAAACACACAACCGTTACCGAACACACAACCATTAACGTAAATGTAAACAGAAAGTGCAAAAACATGCTAATCGTGGAGATCTTTCGTTGTGCAATCATCTTTTACTGATTTGCTGTTATGAGATGCTAAACGCAATATGAAGAAACTTAGGAGCGTCAAATGAGACAATGTTATATGATGTAATTACGACTTGGCGAAAATCAAATCTATAGATATAAAATACTTAAAGCATATGAAAATGTTAGTTTAATAATTTAATCTAGATAAATGTGCGCTAGGCGCATATCCAATCGTTTATGCGGAGAGGTGAAGCTGAAGCCTGCTTCAGGACATCAGTGGTAACAAAATAAATACTCTGTAATTGTTGCTCATAAAAGTAAGATTAATACATCGTTCGGAACTGTAAAGGTTTATTTTTTATTTGTGTGCACTCACAATATGAAGAAAACGTAGTGCTTTTATAAAATAAAGAAAACTAGTAAGATGCGTTTGCCGTCCCAGTCTTGAACAGGAGCGCTTCACAAAAATGAACCGAAACTCAGGGAATATTTTTCTTACAGACATGATGAATATATCTATAGAAAGCTTTGAATTACTACAAAACTAAATAATTAATATCCGAAACAAAAACTCTTTCATTGTAATCCGTAAAGATGCATTTCTTTCTAAAGAAGCGTCCCGTGAGGAGATGGCGAGCCAGGATCTTTAACTTCATCTTTGTGACACTGACTCAGAAAACACTAGTTTTTAATAAATGATTAAAATATCTCCTTTTTATTTTCCCCAGACACATATTCACTGTAACTTTTGCGGCAAGCTTTAGCCTATTTAGTGCGCTCATGTCATGTTGCTGTGGGCGCTATGGTCATGAAAACTCATAATTTGCACGTGTTTTTAAGCATCGCGGTTTAAAAACAAGTGATTTAAGCAACTGAAATGCAAACAACAGCACTATATGCGCGAGCTGTGTGTTGGCGTAGTTTCTGCAATTGGGTCGGATTGAGGCCGGTTCATATTCACA
>QVTF01002128.1:52500-57500 GCA_003573665.1 Oxygymnocypris stewartii | reverse complement strand
TGTGTGTGTGTTAGTAATCATGTGTTTGTGTGCACAGGTGTTGTGTGTTTCAGGCTGATTCGGAGGAGCTGAAGTTAGCGTGGATTAACGCTGTTCAGGGCTGTATAGACATGGCATACTGCGATCAAATAACAGAACAAAACACTCAGGTACAACACAACTCATACTTGAGTCTTTTTTAGTATATATATGTTCTATAAAATTATTAGTTTTTAAACCTTGTAGCAATTTTTTGTTTTAAATTGGTTCAAATCCAGTTTTCGCAAACAGAATGGATATTCATTGTTCAAAGGGTGTGTTATTTGCTTATTGTGTGTGTTTAGGTGAAGGAGAACTCCGCCCCCGCGCCCGCTCCGGACCCGCCCCCTCACCCCACCGCTCTGGGCGTGGCTCTCCGTGGCAAGGCTAACCAGCGCTGCTGTGACTGCGGGGAGGCGGAGCCTCGCTGGGCCAGCATTAACCTCGGCATCACCATGTGCATCGAGTGCTCGGGGATCCACAGGTGATGTCTGAGCATCTGCAGGGTTTAAATCACCATCTAGTGTGCCAATTATATACGGCTAGTTTGTCATCCAGCATCAGATTCTAGATGCGCTTTAGTATGCAATTAAAGATGACAGTTGAATGCATGAAGTGTTGTTTTTTCAGTTAATTAAGTGCATCATTCAGGCATTTAAAGTGCACTTTTTCACTATTTATACTACAAATGGCATAGAATAGAGAAATGAGACGCACCTTCAATGTTAAAGTCTAGCCCGGGCTATTATAGTTTACTAAACCCTAAAAACTGTTTTTGTTGCTTGAAATAAAATAAACAATAAATTTAATTACATTTATTTTAACTTATTTTATTTCAGCTAGTAGCCAGGAAAACGGTTCTTATTTTAATTCAGTTTAACTTGATGTACTAAAATAACTAAAACTAAAATCAAAATGAATAAAAACATATTTAATAAAATATAAATGAGTAAAATGGCAAAAACATACTACTAAATTACTAAAACATAAAATAACTAAAATGAAAATGGGAAATATAAATTTGTACTTAAAAAATAACAACTAATAAACACTAAAAAAAATATTAAAAATTTAAATTGTTAATGAAAATTGAAAATAAAAAAATACAAAATAATTTTTTCGAAATTTTAATTTTCGATTTCATATACTTTTCATCTTTTTGTGTAACGATATAATATAAAATATAAAATGATATGATGTTTTGTATTAACAGGACACAACATTCTGTGTAAAGAGATCATTTGTGGTTTTATTAGTAGCATTACTCATGAACTCTATGATATTATTGAATGGGTTTATTTGTTTAAATGAGGTTTTTGGTTTGTGTTCGCAGGAGTCTCGGCGTTCATCTGTCTAAAGTTCGATCGCTCACTCTTGATTCCTGGGAGCCAGAACAGTTAAAGGTTTGTCTGAACATTGTATAAACTATTTTAGCAAAATCTCTGATATAAACCATCTCTTCAAAACAGTGGCGGCTGGTGCTAAAACATTTGGGGGGGGGCGCAAACAAACTGAAAGTACGTGCGATCTGGTCCTTTTTTTTTCTTCATCCGAACGCCTTGTGAACGGGTATTTTGGTAAAGATAAAACCGAATTTTCTTTCATCTGGAGATATTGCGCTTGCTTCCACATTAATTAGTACCTGTCTGTTAACTGACGAGCTGCTGCTGAGTGGAACGAGAGTCGTTGAGAACGGTCCAATCACATGAGGCCAAACATATAAAAACAATATTGATTCGCTCTAACAACAAAAGTGGGAGGAGCCTGCGCCCCAAGGACAATTTGAAACAAGCCAATTAGAGCTTAGCCTCAAATCACATGCTTTTGAAAAGTTTGTGTACCTACATACACACTCATTAATCCGGCGCCCCGCACATGAATATGAAAGAAATATAGTTTTTAGATTTTCAATAAATTATAATATAACTAACAGTAGAATACTATGTCTAAATGATTTTATTTAGTTAATATTTGCGATATATTTTTAACTTATTGTTAACATGTTAAAGGGGGCTAACCTGAAGCCCCAGCGCCCCCTATTGACCAGCCGCCACTGTTCCAAAACCTAGTTACAGCTATTAGTGCCATTGGTTGATCTGCGTCTATAACTCCGCCCCCACAGCTGCTGTGTGTTCTGGGTAATGAAGTCATTAATGGCATTTATGAGCGTAACCCAGCAGATGGACTGCAGAAGCCCAGCGCAGACAGTCCACGGTACGAGACAGAGAGTGTCTGTTGTTATATATTAAGCTCTGAATGTATAAATGATTGTTGTCGTGTCTCTCTCAGGCAGGATAAAGAGCAGTGGATCCGGTTTAAGTACGTGGAGAAAAGATTCGTGACACGTGATGCTGATGCTCCTGATGCTGGTGAGTGTGTTTGTGTTGTGTTTATCTTTAATAAATAGGCTTTTAATATTGTTTTAAATATAAAATATCTCTCATGCTTTCGGTAAATAATTTTATTATTATTAAAATAAATATTTTTTATTTTTAAATAATTATTATTTTAATTATTCATTATTTTTGTATAATTAAAAAGTATTTTATTAATAAAAGTAGTTACTTAATATGACTTAGGTAATTAAGTAAGTAGATAGACAATATAAATGCTTTAAATAAATTATATTATTATTTTAATTTAAATAATCTTTTACTGAAAGTATAATAAAAATACTGCAATTATTTAAAATTATTTAAATTATTAATATTTTTATAATTTAAATACAATTATTTTAATTTTGTATTATTTTAATTATTCTTGTATAATGAAAAAGTATTTGATTAATTAAAGTAATTAAGTCAAATTAAGTAATAAGTAATACAAATCAATTAAGTAATTAAGTAAAAAATATATAGTTTGATAATATAATTGCTTTAAATAAATTATATAATTTTTCAATTTAAATAATATTTTACTAAAAGTATAATAAAAATACTGCAATTTATTTAAAATTATTTCAATTATTAATATTTTTTAATTTAAGTACAATTATTTAAATGTTTAGTTATTTTAATTAAATAATACAAATATTGTAATTATTAATTCAAATATTGTGAAAATAAAATATAATTTATATAATTAACTATTATCCTCATCTGTAAGTCTGTTTGGAGAAAGGCATCTGCTGAATGACTTCATGTAAATGTAAATATATATGCAATTATATAATCAAATTAATTTAATTCGTTAAAATTATATTTTAGCATAATAATATTGTTTTAATTCCATCCATTCGTTCTCCAAACCGCTTTTCTTCTGTGCTAGGGTCAGGGGATGTTATTTGAATGATTAATTAAAATAATGTAATTAATAAGTAAATAAAATAAAAATTCATATGAAATATAATATTTTAGTATTATTACATTTAATTACATTATTTATTTATTTAGTCATTTAGCAGACGCTTTTATCCAAAGCGACTTTGAGGACATTAAGCATTAAATTAAATAATATTTAATTTACAATGATTTTTATTATAATAATTATTTGAATTAATTTTTGTCATAGAAACACTAAAGCTACGAGCTGGTGAGAGACTATATCAGGCGTCGCTAGGCGGTGATCTTGTTGCCATGGCGACGGCGCTGTCCGAGGGGGCGGAAGTTAACTGGAGTAACCCTGAGTGGGAGGGACGGACGGCTCTGATTGGTTCAGCTGTCGGGGTGAGTGACAGCTGAGAGACCGAGTGCTGTTAAATGTGTGTGATAAGCGTCTTCAGTGACATTGTGTGTGTGTCTGTGTGTGCGAGTGTGTGTGTGTGCGAGTGTTTGTGTGTGTGTGTGTGTGTGTGTGTGTGTGTGTGTGAGTGTGTGTGTGTGTGTGATTAGCGTCTTCAGTGACATTGTGTGTGTGTGTGTGAGTGTGTGTGTGTGTGTGTGTGTGTGTGTGTGTGTGTGTGAGAGTGTGTGTGTGTGTGTGTGAGTGTGTGTGTGCGTGTGTGTGTGAGTGTGTGTGTGTGTGTGTGAGTGAGTGAGTGAGTGAGTGTGTGTGTGTGTGTGTGTGATTAACGTCTTCAGTGACAATGTGTGTGTGTGTGTGTGTGTGTTTTCTCTGGCAGGGCTCGCTGTTGGCGTGCGAGTTTTTGTTGCAGAACGGCGCGAATGTAAATTATAGAGATCAGCACGGACAGGGAGCTCTGCACGCCGCCGCCACCTACGGACACACGGGGTACATCACATAGATTCTGAAGAGCTCACAAACATTTATTAAGCAAGCGAATGAGTCCGTTTTCATTGGATGTGATCGTTAACGTGATGCTGTTCTGTGATTGGTCGCTTCAGGCAGGTGTGTCTGCTGCTCAAGAGAGGAGCCAATCAGTACGCAGCTGATGAAAAGGGAAACGATCCGCTCAGTATCGCCATTGAAACCGCTCATGCTGACATTGTGACTTTGTGAGTGATCAGAGTGTGTTTGTGTGCGCTGTGTGTGATAGAATAATTAATAATTAATAAAGTGTGTGTGTTTCAGGTTGAGAATGGCTCGGATGAATGAGGAAATGAGGGATTCAGAGGGATTCTTCGGATCTGTTGGTAACGTGTTTTTTTTATTCTGTACAATTATTATACGATCCAAAGTAACAAAACTAAATATAGAATCATTACAACTTTCTCACACCAACATTAATTTGAAAAAAGATAATAATGGAATGAAAAAACTATAATTACATTTGGTGAAAGCACTGTAATTCTGAAATAATTTTATTTAAAAATCTTGATTGATTATATTAAACATTTATTTTAATTTAGAATAATTTTACATGTTTTCATCTTATAGTTCAAAATATTAAAATGAATATTCAACTTTCAACACACAGCACATTTCATCTCTCTCTCTCTCACTCTCTCTCACAACTTCTCACTCTCTCTCTCTCTCTCTCTCACTCTCTCTCTCTCTCTTCTCTCATCACTCTCTCCTCGTCTCACTCTCTCGCACTCTTCTCTCTGCTCTCTCTCACTCTCTCTTTCTCTCTCTCCTCTCTC
>QVTF01002128.1:45000-47500 GCA_003573665.1 Oxygymnocypris stewartii | reverse complement strand
ATGATAAATATGAATTCCCATATAATGCATGAAAGTACCAAGACTCTGGATTTGTATTTGTTCAGATGATGGCAGTGCTACTCCAGTTCAGGACGAGCAGGAGGATGCCAGATCCGAATCACGACAGTCTGAGGTCAGTCTGATGGTTTGGGTTTAGTGCTCGACTTCAAGAAGTAGTTCACCCAAAACTGGATATCTGCTGAAAATGTATTGGCCATTAGGTCATCCAAGATGTAGATGAGTTTGTTTCTTCATCAGATTTGGAGAAATGTGTCTCTGCATCAGTGTCTCAGCGATGGATGCTCTGCAGTGAATGGGTGCCGTCAGAATGAGAGTCTGATAAAAACATCACAATAATCCACACCACTCCAATCCATCAGTTAACATCTGGAGAAGACAAAAGCTGAAACAAATCTGACGGCACCCATTCACTGCAGAGCATCCATTGCTGAGACACTGATGCAGAGACACATTTCTCCAAATCTGATGAAGAAACAAACTCCTCTACATCTCGGACGGCCTGAGGGTGAGTAAACGTTTAAACGTTGTTTTCTGATTGCGCAGGTTGACGGCAGTGATAACGAGGACGCCGCTCACGACAGGAGGTCTGAGAACGCAGACAGCGGGTCGGATCACGAGGCTCGTAGAGGAGGAGACAGGAGCGACTCTGAGCCCGAGCCGCCGCGGCCCGCAGACAGTGATGAGGATGAGGAGGGCAGCCGTCCTGTAAAGCGAAGAGCGAGCACCTCCGACATGGAGGAGAAACCGTGCCCAGCCAGCGACTCTGAGCAGGAGGATACAGAGAAGAGACACAGCCCTAAATCAGATGTGGCCAGCGATTCAGAGCCCGAGCCGCCGCGCCCCGCAGACAGTGATGAGGATGAGGATGAGAAGGGCAGCTCTCCTGTGAAGCGAAGAGCAAGCACCTCCGACATGGAGGAGGAGGAGAAACCGCACCCAGCCAGCGACTCAGAGCAGGAGGACCAAGAGAAGAGACACAGCCCTAAATCAGCTGCGGCCAGCGACTCTGAGCCCGATCCGCCGCGGCCTGCAGACAGTGATGAGGATGAGGAGGGCAGCCGTCCTGTAAAGCGAAGAGTGAGCACCTCAGACATGGAGGAGGAGGAGAAACCGCACCCAGCCAGCGACTCTGAGCCCGAGCCGCCGCGGCCCGCAGACAGAGATGAGGATGAGGATAGCCGTCCTGTAAAGCGAAGAGCAAGCACCTCCGACATGGAGGAGGAGGAGAAACCGCACCCAGCCAGCGACTCCGAGCAGGAGGAAACAAAGAAGAGACACAGCCCTAACTCAGCTGCGGCCAGCGATTCGGACGAGGACAAACCCAAACAGAAAACTCTGAGAGACTCTGATGCTGAGGAGGAGGAGGAGGGAGGGAGGAAGGAGAAGGGAAAATGGAAAGCTGTGATGAACTCAGACAGTGAAGATGAGGACGAGAGACCGAAACAGGAAGCAGGACGTGATGAGGATGAAGGGCCTAAACGACGGGCTCTGGCCAGTGGTGATGATGATGATGATGAAGATGAGAAGCCTGGTATGTTTGTTTACTCGGAATTAAATCAGAAATTACTTTTAGTATTATATCTTTCTAAATGTTTAATTTAATTAAGTTGTAATAGTATTATTCATACATAATATTTCATTATAAAATACATTTTGTATGCATGTATAATTGTTATTAATATTATTATATTGTAATACGATTATAGTGATGATTTTATAATTTTATAAAATCTGTATTACACTTATTATATTCAGCAATTTTAATAATAATAGTTCATTATTGTTAATAATATTGTTTATAATATGCTGTTATAAGTTTACTGTAATATATGATAATGTTATATATTTATATTTAAGTATATACTTGTAATGCAATTATATTCTGCATTTATTTGCTCTTATTTTTATTATATTCTATAATATTTATAAATTACAATTATATTATTATTATTGTTAATAATAATATTGTTTATATTATGCTATTATAAGTTGACTTTTCTAATAGAGTTATATATTTTCAAGAATTTATGGACATTATGATTATATTATAAATGATTTTATATATTATTGTTTATATTTTATAATTAAACTATTATAATAATGATTTATATTACTTTATAACAATATTATTATAGTTTATAATATATTACTTTTAATATTTGTAATAATTTTTATCTTCAATTTAGGCAATTTCAATCAATTTAGTATTATTGTTATAATAATAAAATGAAGTTTATAAATGAAACTCGCTGTTTTTTGTAGTGAATTCTCTATCAGTGAAGAGGAAGAAGGCTGTTCTGTCAGACAGTGATGAAGATGAGGATAAAGGTAGAGTTTGTCATTAACACTCGCTGTATGATGTCACCTGGTTGATGATGATGATGATGGTGCTTGTGCCTCTGCAGAGGTGAAGAAGAGCAGGCTGGTGTCTGATGAAGACTCTGGCAGTGATGAAGGCTCTGGAGCTCCTGATAAGAGT
>QVTF01002128.1:22500-42500 GCA_003573665.1 Oxygymnocypris stewartii | reverse complement strand
ACGACTCTGATTCAGATGATGACATGGACCGAGGAGGAAAAGAGTAATACTCCCAGCAAACATGAAGTCAATTAACAGACTCCTGCTGCTATAAAGCTCTGTGTCTTTTCACATGCACATGATAATCGTGTGTGTGTGTGTGTGTGTGTGTGTGTGTGTTTCAGCATGTCCTTCATGTCAGACTTTGAGATCATGCTGGCTCGTAAGAAAGCTCAGAGCGGCAAACGCCGACGCAATCGAGATGGAGGGACGTTCATCAGTGACGCCGATGATGTCGTAAGCGCCATGATCACCAAAATGACAGAAGCCGCAGAGGTGTGTGTGTGTGTGTGTGTTATATATAGCTGCACGTGTACAGTACCTGTGACATGCTGCTGATTTATGTGGAGTTTGGTTACACTACCGTTCAAACGTTTAGGGGCAGAAATTAATGCTTTTATTCGTCAATGATGCATTAAATTGATTAAAAGTAACAGTAAAGACATTTATAATGTTACAGAATATTTCTATTTGAAATAAATGCTGTTCTTTTAAACTCTATTCATCAAAGAATCCTGAAAAATAAAATTAATCTCAGTTTTCATAAAAATATCGTGCAGCACAACTGTTTTCAACACTGATAATAATGATAAATGTTTCTTGATCACTAAATCAGTATATTATTATGATTTCTGAAGATCATGTGACACTGAAAACTGGAGTAATGATGCTGAAAATACAGCTTTGACCACAGAAATAAATTATATTTTAATATATATTCATACAGTTACTTTTAGTTGTACAAATATTTAACTGTTTTTACTGTATTTTGATCAAATTAATGCAGCCTTGATGAGCAGAAGTATAATTTCTGTGATGTGGAAAACGTGGAGTTATTTTAATCGAACCCTTTAAAAATGTATGAATCAAATTGCGTTATGGACTAGTGTCGATGAATATTAAATCAGAAAAAGAAAATAGGGTAAATCAGGTCATAAGTTTATTTTTTGTTCAAATTGTAAGTGAGTTAATTAGACATGCTTTCTACTACAATTTAATTAACCCTGCAGAAAAATCCTGATAAACCCGGAATCCACTTCTTTCAAAAACATGAAACATTTGTGTGTCTGTGTGTTTATCAGGAGGACCGGACTCTGAACAGCCAGAAGAAACCGGCTCTGAAGAAGCTCATGCTGCTGCCCACCGTGGTCATGCATCTAAAGAAGTGAGTGTGGAAGGAGCGCCACACGAGTGAGCTCCAGGACGAATCAAACTGAATTCAGAGTGTGTGTATGTGTGTGTGTGTGCACTGCAGGCAGGATCTGAAGGATACGTTCATAGACAGCGGTGTGATGATGGCCATAAAGGAATGGATCAGTCCTCTCCCAGATAAGAGTCTCCCAGCGCTCAAGATACGAGGAGAGCTCCTCAAGATCCTGCAGGAGGTGAGTCTAGCGTTAAACACATGCATTCTGTGATTGTTTATCGAGGTAGATATATATTGTAATTGTCTGCGACATCTACTTGTACTTGTATTATTTTTTCCAGTATTATTATTCAATATTTTTTTTATTTAGGCCTAAACATTTTTTATATTTGTATTTCATTCTATGGTTTTATATATATATGTTTATTATTTATTTGTAGGGACTATATTTTTATTTTACTCTATTGTATATAATTACTTTTTATTTACATGACTTTTATCATTTTCTGTGTTTGCGTATTGAGCTCGGGAATGTTGTTTTATTAATTTATCTTTTTACGACTTAGATTTATTATTATTTAGATTTGTATTTTTTATGTATTTTTTTTTTTGTATTTATTATTATTTTATTATTATTATTATTGAGGAAGGGGGTGTAGTTTTATTTATTTAATATTTTAAATAGTTTATTTCGATTTGTATTTAATTTAAATAGTTTATTCGATTTGTATTTATTTAATAATTTAATTTAAATAGTTTATTTCGATTTGTATTTATTTAATAATTTAATTTAAATAGTTTATTCGATTTGTATTTATTTAATAATTTAATTTAAATAGTTTATTTCGATTAGTATTTATTTAATAATTTAATTTAAATAGTTTATTCGATTTGTATTTATATAATAATTTAATTTAAATAGTTTATTCGATTTGTATTTATTTAATAATTTAATTTAAATAGTTATTTCGATTTGTATTTGTTTATTTTTAGTAAGATTTTTATTTTATTACATTTTGTGATTGTGTATTAAATGTGGATTATTATTTTTACTAATTATTATTGCCTCATTATTAGTATTATTATATACTATTATTATTACTATTATTATTTAGTTTCTTAGTTTATTTTATTTTTCATATCTATAGCTTTTTGTGATTTTATTTAGGGGATATATATTTAATTTTTTGTATTTAATATTGTTAGTTTTATATATTTATTACTTTCTGTGCTTGTGTGAGTTGGGGGATATACTTTTATTTTTATACTGATCTACTTATGTATTTTTTATCAGTGTTTTTTCTATTCCGTTCTATGATGATGATGATGATGATGATGATGATTGGTGTTATTGAAGCTTTAAACTCGTGTGTTTGTTCTCAGCTGCCCAGCGTGAGTCAGGAAACACTGAAGCTCAGCGGAATCGGCCGAGCCGTCATGTACCTCTACAAACACCCAAAAGAGTCTCGGCCGAACAAAGACCTCGCGCTCAAGCTCATCAGTACGAACACTTCGGTTTGACTATATCTGGATCTGTTTGAGTGTGTGTTCCTGCAGTGATGTGTGTGTGTGTGCAGACGAGTGGTCTCGGCCCATCTTCGGTTTATCGTCCGACTACAAGGGAATGACGAGAGAAGAGAGAGAGCAGAGAGACCTGGACCAGCAGGTCGCCCCGCGCAGACGTCTCAGGTAACACGCACACACACACACGCGCTCGCCACGTATGCGATCGAACCCAAACACACACTTATGGCGCTTTTCCACTGCACGGCTCGGTACGGTACGGCTCAGTTCGGGTCGGTTTGCGTTTCCACTGCAGTTTAGTACCGCTATAGAGTGGGGGGGGGGGGGATTATTCACGCGACGTTATAATTGCGCCGCCTCTACTGCCGTGACATCATCGTAAACGCGCCACAAACAAACACACAACAAAGAAAGGAGACGGAATAGTGTTCTTCATTCTCGGCACGTGGATGTTTTTAACAGCAATGGAGAGGTCTTTTAAACTTTTGAACATTTCAAAATGTACAATGCATCCCTTGTTTTTTTTATTTATGTGATGGTTTTTATAATCGTGGCATTAATCATTTGTCTTTTTCAAGAGGTTCATTACGTGCTCATACAATGATACATATTTAATATAGTCTGGAGGTACACTTATTCGATCAGATTGTTTTTAATTGAAGCAAAACACAGATAAAGAGGTAAAAATATAAACAGAAAACATACTCTGAATATATAGCAAGTTCAAAAGTATATACATACGGCTTTTTTCTTTCGGCGTCGCGCCATCAAGCTCTCACTGGATCCGCTCCTCGGCTATCAACGAGAGGAACGTCTGTACTTCCTCAACAGACAACGACACTGCTATTTTTGTGGTTGATGCAAAAAGGTGCGTTTGTTGAAACAAAAGCTGCGTCCGATCCTTCGCTGGCTGTGCTGATTTAAATCTAGCGGGTCTATGTGTCTCATGTCGCAAGTTCAGTGACGCAGTAATGACGATTCTCTCCGGCCAATCAGTGAACAGCAGAGTTTACACGTCACGTTTTGGTAACGGTACGGCTCGCTTGGAACCTCGACTGAGGTGGTACTAAAAAAGTACCCAGTGGAAAACCCCCCAAAAGTGAACCGTACCGAACCGTACCATGCAGTGGAAAAGCGCCATAATTCAAACCCGGGCCGATGTGACAAAATGCTGAACAGACTCGTGACTCTGAGAGCATGTGACCTGAGCCGATGCGTGTGATTGGCTCATTCTCAGTCTGCTTCCTCCCACAGCTCAGGAGGACAGACTCCTCGCAGAGATCTGGAGAAGGTGCTCACCGGAGAGGAGAAGTGAGTCTCATTTCTATTTTTATAGTGAATCACACATGACCTGTCAAGAACATCTCAATCATGACGTGTGCTCGTGCTCATAGAGCAGAACGCCTGTTTTAATGGGTTCTTAATTGACTGGAAATGTCCTACAATTGAACTGATTCGTTATATAAATGTGCTCAATGCTATGAAAATTTATTTAGGTTAATTTAAATATATTTAAAATGTTATTAATTATAATTTAATATTATATTATAGTGAAATAGTATTTATTATTATAATTTAATAGTGTATTATAGAAGTGTGTATTTTATTAATTGATAAGTGATCATAATTTAATATAAAATATTATATAATTAATTATAGATGATGATATTGTGTAATTCATTTTTTAATTCATTATAATTTTGTATTAGTGCGGATTAACATGATTATATTTTAAAATAATAAAACGTATTCTATAATATATATGAATGTATTTTATAAACATTTGTTTGAATATTTGTTAATTTTAATGAATTATTATTATTTTAATATATTTATTTAATTATTATAAGACATGTATTATAACTGTATAATTTATTATTTTAAGAATTATAATAATTTAGGAATTGTTATATTCTATGTTATATTAATATATTGTTATATAATATTATTTCATTATTTATTACAATTAATTGTTTATTATATTATAACTTAAAGAAGCATTATATAATTTGTGTAATTCCTTATATTTTCATGAATGCTAATTAATGAAAATTGCAGGTTAAATATATTTATTAACATATTTAAATGTATAGTATATAAATTGTTATTAATTATAATTTAATATTATATTATAGTGAAATGTATTTGTTATTGTAATTTAATAATGTATTATAGAAGTGTGTAATTCATTATTCAATATTTTTTTTAATTGAATGAATTGAAAGTGATCATAATTTAATGTAAAATATTTTATTATATAAGTAATAATGAATTATAGATGATGATATTGTGTAATTAATTTAGTACATTTTAAATTAATTTTGTTTTGGTGCTGATTAACATGATTATATTTTAATATAATAAATTATACAAAAATTATTATATAATATATATGAATGTATTGTATAAACATTTGTTTGAATATTTTTGTTAATTTTAATGAATGGAAATTATTTATAATTATTATAAGACATGTATTATAAGTGTATAATTTATTATTTTAAGATTGATAATAATTTAGGAATTGTTATATTCTATAATATATTGTTATATAATATTATTTTATTGTGATATTATTTATTACAATGAAATGTGTTTATTATATTATAACTTAAAGATGCATTATATAATTTGTGTAATTCCTTATATTTTTATGAATGCTAATTAATGAAAACTATCACTTCATATTTAATAATTATTTTATGAAAATCTAGTATTATAAGTTTTAAAGTACTGTAAACGCACACAGGCTGTTTAGTTCGGAGCGTATGATCTAATATCTCTCTGTTTATCAGGGCGTTGCGTCCGGGTGACCCGGGGTTCTGTGCTCGAGCTCGAGTGCCCATGCCGTCCAATAAGGATTACGTGGTTCGGCCCAAATGGAACGTGGATATGGAATCAAACAGAGTGAGTGGGCGGGGCTTAACTCTAGAGGAATGATTGACAAGCGTCTGCACAGGAACGAGAGAAACTTAGCTTTTTCTCATCTGAAGCTGATTGGCGGAGGAGATTGTTTACTGTTGCGTGATTGGTGGAGGAGATTGTTTACTGTTGTGTGATTGGGGGAGGAGATTGTTTACTGTTGTGTGATTGGGGGAGGAGATTGTTTACTGTTGTGTGATTGGTGGAGGAGATTGTTTACTGTTGTGTGATTGGCGGAGGAGATTGTTTACTGTTGTGTGATTGGGGGAGGAGATTGTTTACTGTTGTGTGATTGGTGGAGGAGATTGTTTACTGTTGCGTGATTGGTGGAGGAGATTGTTTACTGTTGCGTGATTGGTGGAGGAGATTGTTTACTGTTGCGTGATTGGTGGAGGAGATTGTTTACTGTTGCGTGATTGGCGGAGGAGATTGTTTACTGTCGTGTGATTGGCGGAGGAGATTGTTTACTGTTGTCTGATTGGCGGAGGAGATTGTTTACTGTTGTGTGATTTGGCGGAGGAGATTGTTTACTGTTGTGTGATTGGTGGAGGAGATTGTTTACTGTTGTGTGATTGGCGGAGGAGATTGTTTACTGTTGTGTGATTGGCGGACGAGATTGTTTACTGTTGTCTGATTGGCGGAGGAGATTGTTTACTGTTGTCTGATTGGCGGAGGAGATTGTTTACTGTCGTGTCGTGTGATTGGCGGAGGAGATTGTTTACTGTTGTGTGATTGGCGGAGGAGAGTGTTTACTGTTGTGTGATTGGCGGACGAGATTGTTTACTGTTGTCTGATTGGCGGAGGAGATTGTTTACTGTTGTCTGATTGGCGGAGGAGATTGTTTACTGTTGTCTGATTGGCGGAGGAGATTGTTTACTGTTGTCTGATTGGTGGAGGAGATTGTTTACTGTTGTGTGATTGGCGGAGGAGATTGTTTACTGTTGTGTGATTGGTAGAGGAGCTGTAGGAAGGGCATCAGCCTGCTGGAGAAACACAAGCGGCGTTTTGCGGAGAAGAGGACGCAGCGGCGGCCACAGGGAGCTGTGAAAATCAGCATTGAGGGAAACCGAATGCCGCTGTAGTTACACGCTCCTGCCTGGGGGGGCAGTAAGTGTCTGCATGAGCGTTCACAAACCCCAACTAACACCAGCTAAAGTGGGTTTGGATTAGGGGTGTGCGATATGATGATTTTTGATCGTGGATGATAAAAATGTCTCTAAGAAATATCGTAGTATCGCGCTAAAGTGCACATTATTTCCGGTACAGTACTAGCGGCTCTGTCTCTTTATACATTCACATCAGTGTTAACCCAGCGGTAGGGTTACTCTCACGGGACACTGCACTTATTCACGGACACAAAAGCACATCATTCGCGTGTGTTTTAAAGCCTTGTGTTAAGCTTTTAATTCGCTAAAACGCCTGTCTAACAGCCTCTGATTTCTCAACTAAGTTATCTTTAGAGCTAATACTGTCAAAACACACAAGGTTTACATATAGACTCAATTGGTTACGTCTAAAATTAAAGCAAACCGTAGAGAGAGAAACGGACACGT
Source organism: Oxygymnocypris stewartii (assembly GCA_003573665.1). Taxonomy (NCBI): domain Eukaryota; kingdom Metazoa; phylum Chordata; class Actinopteri; order Cypriniformes; family Cyprinidae; genus Oxygymnocypris; species Oxygymnocypris stewartii. Next base: position 35,315 of record QVTF01002128.1, on the reverse strand, counting down.
GCCTGTATATTAGACGCGCGCAAGTCTTAAAGGGACAGTACTAAACATGCAGCCGACTCATTAAAGGGATAGTTCACCAAAAATGTAATTTCTGTCATTATTTACTCACTCACATGTTGTCCCAAACCTGTATTCGTTTCTTTCTAGTGCTGAACACAAAAGAAGATATTTTGAAGAACGTGGAAAACCAAACAGTTGCTGGTCCACATTGACTTTGATAGAAGAAAGAAAATCACATGTAAGTCACTGAGGACCAGAAACTGTTTGGTTTCCACCTTCTTTAAAATATAATTTATGTTCAACAGAAGAGAGAAACTCATTTAGGTTTAAAACTAAACTCGAGTGAGTCAATGATGATATAATATAAAACACTATGACAGAATCGACAGAATTATTATTATTTAATGCTAACACTACAAAACACAAAGAGAGAAAATAACTCTCTACTCTTGACTGCAAATAACAATACAGCTGCTTTAATAGAAATCAATCTATATAGTGTTTTACTTTTATATTTGTTCATTCAATTTCTCGAACACTTCTGTTAAATACATCTATTGTACCTGAAAATAAAGCACTTTGTTTTATTTGTATATAAGTGGATTTGTAATGTGTATCTTTGTTATTTTTAATAACAAATATAAAATAATGACAGATTTTTATCTCGCCCACTTTGGCCTAAATATCCACCATACCTTTTTATATTTGTTAACTTGAAAGGATTTGTCTTTATATAATATAATAATTATTTTAGCTGCACTGCTCAGACACAATAGTAAAACCAACATGACAAAGAATCGTGAAAAAATCGTGAAATTTCTAAAAGAAATCGGTATATGATATCTTTGCCATATCGCTCACCCCTAGTTTGGATGGTTTCTCCACAAATACAGAGCAGTCTGGGTGCTTCTCAATTCTTTTTTGTGCATCCTCGCGTCTTAGCTCCACCCTTCAGGATGCACGGAAAAGACGCGAGGACGGAGGAATTGAATCAAGTGAAATGATATATCCTCGCTCTCTTTAGCGTCGCTTCAGGGAATCATCAGCTGCACAAAATGACCTGCCCTTATGTATATGCTTATGTAAGATAAATATTAATAAGGCAAGATGCCCTGTTGAAATATGACATGCATGGTTTATTTAAATTGCAAAGGTAAATAAAAACGATTACAACAGATAAGAAGGGGGAGGAGATTTATCACATGCATCAGGTTTTTCGATGAGAAACACACCTGTGTACCCTCGCTCATAGCTCCTCACTCCTCGTCCTCGCGGTGCTATTAGAGAATTGAGATGTCCTTCAGGATGGCTGGAGGTCAGAGGAGCGAGGAGAGATATTGAGAAACACACCGGTGTACCCTCGCTCGTAGCTCGTCGCCTCCTCGCCTCCTCGCGGTGCTATTAGAGAATTGAGATGTCCTTCAGGATGGCTGGAGGTCAGAGGAGCGAGGAGAGATATTGAGAAACACACCTGTGTACCCTCGCTCGTAGCTCGTCGCCTCCTCGCGGTGCTATTAGAGAATTGAGATGTCCTTCAGGATGGCTGGAGGTCAGAGGAGCGAGGAGAGATATTGAGAAACACACCGGTGTACCCTCGCTCGTAGCTCGTCGCCTCCTCGCGGTGCTATTAGAGAATTGAGATATCCTTCAGGATGGCTGGAGGTCAGAGGAACGAGGAGGGATATTGAGAAGCACCCTAAAGGTCTGTTTAGCAAACGTGGTGTGGTGTGTGTATGAGCGCATCGGTTTCTGTGAAGGTCACATAACTCCTGCGCTTCAGGCCCGTGTTCTTGATATGTTCATGCTGAATATATATATATATATATATATATAACAGTACTGAGACAAACCAATAATCAAATACAAACATGCTCAAGAACATGATGTATAATAACAGCTGCTGTGGTTTGGTCCAGCACTCACGAGAACTGGTTTGGGTTTGATTGTGGTTGCACTCATTTTTCTTTTTTGCTTATATTAGTTTGTTTTTGTTTTAATTGGCTTGTTTCGGGTTGTAGTTTCTATTTTTTCCAAATGCATATTTTTACTTTTTTTTTTATGCAATTTGTTCCTTTTATAGTAGTTTTTTGTTTGAAATATAAATAGTACAATTTAACTAAGCTGAATTTGATTGTAGTCATTTCTTTTGTGTTCTCTTTTTTTTGCTCATTAGGTAATTTATGGTTTGAAGTTTCAATTTTTTTTTTCAAATGCACATTTTGACTTGAAATTTGTTTCAAGTACCTTATTTGTAAATAAATATAAAAAGTGCAATTGAACTGGGTTGAGTTTGATTGTAGTAGTAGTAGTTTCCCTCTTTAATGCATTTTTTTTACTTGATTTCTTTTTTTTTGCGTTCTGCTTATAGTATTTTCTTTTTTGTCTTAAGTAAAAATATAACATTGTCTATTTTTATCCTTTTTAAAAGGAGTGTTTTCAGTTGATTTGTCAAACTTTTATTAGTGTTTTTTGGCTTGTTGTTGTTTTATAGAAATAATTTCTTTTGTAAGTGCATATTTTTATCTGACTTGATTTTGCTTTTAGTAGTTTCTGGTATATTTAAAAAAAAATATTAGAAGTAATAATTTTTCATTTGCTGCTTTATATTTGCTTACTGTTTATAGTATTTTTCAGGGGTTTTATATATATATATTTTTGGTTGTTTTAACAATATTAGTAATATTAGTAGTCATGGTTTTCCCTTTTTTAAAGCATTTTTATACTTGACTTGATTTTGCTGTTAGTAGTTTCTAGTCTTGAATTTTTCTGCACTTTTGTAGTATGTTTTCCTTTTATAAAGAATAAAAGCACTTTATCATTGTTCGGTTGATTTTGCTGAGGTTTCTGTTGTGTTGGACTGATGTAGAATAGAATTTGTCTTGGACTGATGTAGAATAGAGTTTGTCTTGGACTGATGTAGAATAGAGTTTGTCTTGGACTGATGTAGAATAGAGTTTGCCTTGGTCTTGGATTGATGTAGAATAGAATTGATCTTGGACCGATGTAGAATAGAGTTGGCCCTGGACCGATGTAGAATAGAGTTGGTCTTGGGCCGGTGTATAATAGAGTTTTGTTTTGGACCGATGCAGAATAGAGTTGGTCTTGGACCGATGTAGAATAGAGTTGGTCTTGGACCGATGTAGAATAGAGTTTGTCCTGGACCGATGTAGAATATAGTTTGTCTTGGACCGGTGTAGAATAGAGTTTGTCTTGGACCGATGTAGAATATAGTTTGTCTTGGACCGGTGTAGAATAGAGTTTGTCTTGGACCGATGTAGAATAGAGTTTGTCTTGGACCGATGTAGAATAGAGTTTGTCTTGGACCGATGTAGAATAGGTTTGTCTTGGACCGGTGTAGATTGGAGTTGGTCTTGGACCGATGTAGAATAGAGTTGGTATTGGACCGATGTAGAATAGAGTTGGTCTTGGACTGATGTAGAATAGAGTTGGTCTTGGACTGATGTAGAATAGAGTTAGTCTTGGACTGATGTAGAATAGAGTTAGTATTGGACTGATGTAGAATTGAGTTTGTCTTGGACTGATGTAGATCTTGGACTGATGTAGAATAGAGTTTGTCTTGGACTGATGTTGAATAGAGTTGGTCTTGGACTGATGTAGAATAGAGTTGGTCTTGGACTGATGTAGAATAGTTGGTCTTGGACTGATGTAGAATAGTTTGTCTTGGACTGGTGTAGAATAGAGTTTGTCTTGGACCGATGTAGAATAGAGTTTGTCTTGGACCGGTGTAGAATAGGTTTGTCTTGGACCGGTGTAGATTGGAGTTGGTCTTGGACCGATGTAGAATAGAGTTGGTATTGGACCGATGTAGAATAGAGTTGGTCTTGGACTGATGTAGAATAGAGTTGGTCTTGGACTGATGTAGAATAGAGTTAGTCTTGGACTGATGTAGAATAGAGTTAGTCTTGGACTGATGTAGAATAGAGTTAGTCTTGGACTGATGTAGAATTGAGTTTGTCTTGGACTGATGTAGATCTTGGACTGATGTAGAATAGAGTTTGTCTTGGACTGATGTTGAATAGAGTTGGTCTTGGACTGATGTAGAATAGAGTTGGTCTTGGACTGATGTAGAATAGTTTGTCTTGGACTGGTGTAGAATAGAGTTTGTCTTGGACTGATGTAGAATAGAGTTAGTCTTGGACTGATGTAGAATTGAGTTTGTCTTGGACTGATGTAGATCTTGGACTGATGTAGAACAGAGTTTGTCTTGGACTGGTGTAGAACAGAGTTTGTCTTGGACTGGTGTAGAATAGAGTTTGTCTTGGACTGATGTAGAATAGAGTTAGTCTTGGACTGATGTAGAATTGAGTTTGTCTTGGACTGATGTAGATCTTGGACTGATGTAGAACAGAGTTTGTCTTGGACTGGTGTAGAACAGAGTTTGTCTTGGACTGGTGTAGAACAGAGTTTGTCTTGGACTGATGTAGAATAGAGTTTGTCTTGGACCGGTGTAGAATTGAGTTTGTCTTGGGCCGATGTAGAATAGAGTTTGTCTTGGACTGGTGTAGAACAGAGTTTGTCTTGGACTGATGTAGAATAGAGTTGGTCTTGGACTGGTGTAGAACAGAGTTTGTCTTGGACTGATGTAGAACAGAGTTGGTCTTGGACTGGTGTAGAATAGATTTGGTCTTGGACTGGTGTAGAACAGAGTTTGTCTTGGACTGATGTAGAACAGAGTTGGTCTTGGACTGGTGTAGAATAGAGTTGGTCTTGGACTGGTGTAGAACAGAGTTTGTCTTGGACTGATGTAGAATAGAGTTGGTCTTGGACTGGTGTAGAATAGAGTTGGTCTTGGACTGGTGTAGAACAGAGTTTGTCTTGGACTGATGTAGAACAGAGTTTGTCTTGGACTGATGTAGAATAGAGTTGGTCTTGGACTGATGTAGAATAGAGTTTGTCTTGGACTGGTGTAGGATAGAGTTTGTTTTGGACTGGTGTAGAATAGAGTTTGTCTTGGACTGATGTTGAATAGAGTTAGTCTTGGACTGATGTAGAATAGAGTTAGTCTTGGACTGATGTAGAATTGAGTTTGTCTTGGACTGATGTAGATCTTGGACTGATGTAGAACAGAGTTTGTCTTGGACTGGTGTAGAACAGAGTTTGTCTTGGACTGGTGTAGAACAGAGTTTGTCTTGGACTGATGTAGAATAGAGTTTGTCTTGGACCGGTGTAGAATTGAGTTTGTCTTGGGCCGATGTAGAATAGAGTTTGTCTTGGACTGGTGTAGAACAGAGTTTGTCTTGGACTGATGTAGAATAGAGTTGGTCTTGGACTGGTGTAGAACAGAGTTTGTCTTGGACTGATGTAGAACAGAGTTGGTCTTGGACTGGTGTAGAATAGATTTGGTCTTGGACTGGTGTAGAACAGAGTTTGTCTTGGACTGATGTAGAACAGAGTTGGTCTTGGACTGGTGTAGAATAGAGTTGGTCTTGGACTGGTGTAGAACAGAGTTTGTCTTGGACTGATGTAGAATAGAGTTGGTCTTGGACTGGTGTAGAATAGAGTTGGTCTTGGACTGGTGTAGAACAGAGTTTGTCTTGGACTGATGTAGAACAGAGTTTGTCTTGGACTGATGTAGAATAGAGTTGGTCTTGGACTGATGTAGAATAGAGTTTGTCTTGGACTGGTGTAGGATAGAGTTTGTTTTGGACTGGTGTAGAACAGAGTTTGTCTTGGACTGATGTAGAACAGAGTTTGTCTTGGACTGATGTAGAATAGAGTTGGTCTTGGACTGATGTAGAATAGAGTTTGTCTTGGACTGGTGTAGGATAGAGTTTGTTTTGGACTGGTGTAGAACAGAGTTTGTCTTGGACTGATGTAGAACAGAGTTTGTCTTGGACTGATGTAGAATAGAGTTGGTCTTGGACTGATGTAGAATAGAGTTTGTTTTGGACTGGTGTAGAATAGAGTTTGTCTTGGACCGATGTAGAGTATGTTTTGGATTGATGTAGAATAGAGTTAGTCTTGGACTGATGTAGAATAGAGTTAGTCTTGGACTGATGTAGAATAGAGTTTGTCTTGGCCTTGATTCGTTCTCTGCTTGCTCTCTCGCTCAGGCTCCGCTGAAGAAGGGTTTGTCGCGAGTGGATAAACAGATGCGGCGTATCGCGGATATCAAGCGCTCGTCGAAGACGGGGCACGCGGTGAAGATCAGCGTGGAGGGGAACCGCATGCCGCTCTGACCTCTCCCATGATGCCGTGCGTCTGTGCTGTAGCTGTGTTCAGAGAACTGATTCTGTTCTGATGCATCTTTCATAATAAAGAGTTTTCATGTCTGACATTTTACTCATGTTCTCCTGGCCTGTTGCTTTTTATTTCGTTATTGTTATATTTGCATATTTTAAAACAAATGGTTTGGTTTATTGATAATGTATGGTGGTTTCTTTCCATTTTAAAACTGTACTGTAATAACTATTAATATTAATGATCAGTGGCTCATACTGCAAACACCAGTCACCAATGATATTAGACTAAATCACGAGAAATTTTGAATATTTTCCAAATTATAATATTGCGTTTCTGACCCAAACACATCTGGACTGGTACTGTAGGAAATTCTCCAAATATGTTTTGTACAGTGTGAACAGATATATGTGAAATAAACTGTATCAATAAATAAAATGACGTGCATATGCTGTATATATTTTTGAAGATATGATTTTTTTTATTATGTGTATACATATAAAACACACTTTCTCCAAACTAAATATTGAGTAGCTGCAAAATTTATTTAAATGGTCACAAAATGTATGAGAAAATATAAGTACTTAAACCATATCAAAATATGTTTAAATATTTTTTGAAATATATATTTTTGGCATACAGATTGCTTTGCTGGGAAGTCAGATTATAATCTTTCAATAAATATTAACAAGTAGAAAAATAGAACTTATTCACTAAAAAAATAAGCATAACACGTTTGATGAAAAATAGTTTAATATGAAATCACTTAGTCACGTACAGAACAGATTCATGTTTCATCACGTTTCTGTTATTTGATTTATTTCTTGATGCTTTGGATGAAAAACATAAAAAATATGCACACATAATTAACAAGCAAAACATTGATAACACTTCCAGTCCTTCACGTTAATGAACTATATCTTGCTTCTTGTTAGTTACTGTATCTACTGTAACTAATGGGATGTTGTTCAGTTCTTGATTTTGCCGATAAATCTTGTCTGCCAAAATAAACCAGAGAATATTTGTTTGTTTGCGATGTTAATAAAGAGAAACGAGCCCGCTTCAGTTCAGACACGCAGGCGTCTCTCCATATGGCAAGAAATACATATCTTTGTGTGGCCACAATATGATTCAAATTTATGCTGAAAACAGTGAAGATCAATTAAATATAGTTTTGAAATGTGAAAAATTTTGATTCAACGTTCATACCAAAATATATTTAATTATATTTCAGGGGATAGAAAATACATTTCCAATATAGTAGTCTACCTTCAATAATGTTTAATTTTTAAAAAATATATTTTATTTTTACAGAATGTATATTTTATACAATGATTTGATCATGTTAATTGTTTTTAGATATATTGTATTTTTTGGAACATTGTAATCTTTTTTCTTCAAATCTAAGATTTCTGAATTTATTTTATAAACTGAAATTCAGAAAAGGCAAAATAATTAGATTTCTATAGTGGGTAAAATATTGTTTTAATTCTTTAAAAAAATATATAATTTTTTTAGAAATAATTTTTATATACATATATTTATATATGTAAATATATTTTGAAAATACACATTTTTGGCCATTTTGAAATAAATTAAAATATTTCTGAGTTTTTTCTCATATGTGTTACATTTACTGTAAATCATAATGGCATATGGAGGGCAAATATATTTTAACTGGGACTAAAGACTTCACTTGAACAACTTTAAAGATGATTTTTGCACCCTCAGATTCCAGATTTACAAATATTATCCTATCATGACAAACCATACATCAATGGAAATATTATTTATTAATTTATTATTATTTATATATTATTGCTTTTAGATCTCAATTTCAAAAAACGAACCCTTATGACTGGTTTTGTGGTTCAGGGTCACATACATATATTTTTTTTTTAGAAAAAACATGTTTTGTTTATTTTTAAATAAATGTATATGTATTTTTTAGCTGCAACGGTGATTAATATTTTCGATTTATTTTTTGTATTGGTTATGCTCACTGTAAATATAATGCAAAATATAAATGTTTAAAAATAAATGTATTTTTCATGCAAATATATATATATATATCTGCCAAACGATTAATCGAGATTAACTGCATCCAAAACAAGTTTTTTGTTCACATAATATAAGTGTATACTGTGTATATTTATTAAGTATATATAAATACAAACATGCATGTATATATTTATGAAAAATATGTGATTTTTTTAAATATATAATATAAAATATAAGAATATAAATATATACATGTAAATATTTACTGTATGTGTGTGTCTTTATATATAAGTACACATACATATATATAATGTAAACTAAAACGATTATTTTGGTTTGACAGCATGAATATATATATATTTTTTTGTCTATTTTTAATTATAGTTAACAATATTTTTCAGACTCTATTTGTTTTGCCGTATGGGTTATGTTTCATACCCAGCAGTGCTATGGAGCTTCAGTAGTGGATTGGGTCCGGTTGCGTCCCGATTCCTCTTTCATCATCTCCTGGTGGATCCAGGGTAAGTAGTTTCCCAGTCTGGTGTAAACGCCGTATTTGCCCTCGGCGGCGCATCTCTCGCCCCAGCTCACCACGCCGGCCAGGAACCAGGTGCCCCTGTAGTTGACTACGAAGGGTCCGCCGCTGTCCCCCGTGCAGGCGTCCATCTCCTCCAGCAGGTATCCGGCGCAGAACATGTTATCAGTGATGACGTGCTCGGTGGAGTTAATGCAGTTCATCTGATCAACCACCGGCAGCAGCACCTTCCTCAGGAAGCGGGACGAGCGCCGCAGGAAGCCCGTGGACCCCCATCCAGACACCAGGCCCTGCTCCCCGGGCTTCAGCAGACGAGCGGACAGACCGGCGTCCGGCAGACACACGGGGACGGAGAACGGCCCCAGAACCACGGGACGGGACAGATAGAGCAGGGCGATGTCGCTGTCGAAGGTGTAGTCGTGGAAGTGAGGGTGGAGGACGATCTTCTGCACTGAGATCTTCTGCTCGTCTTTGTCGGGACGCATCTTATCGTAGTCGCCTGTGGAAGCGTTACAACATTAATGACATTTTGATGCCAATTTTCTGATGCTTGTAATATATCAAAGTTGTTATAGTTATCTAAAATTATATCTAGTGCTGGGCAAGGAGTAATCACATCCAAAATAAAAGTGTTTGTGTACATAATAGAATTATTATGAATATATAAATACAAACATGCATGTATATATTTAACAAAAATATGATTATATATTAAATATGTTTATATATAATATAAATTAAATTAATATAAATATATACATGTGAATATTTTCTAAATATATACTGTATGTGTGTGTGTGTGTGTGTATTTATATATACACATAATAAATATACACAACACATATATATATATATGTACACAAACACTTTCACGCTTAATCATTGCCCAGCACTAATTAAAACTATAAAAAATAGATTTTCATTAGTTAAAATAAACATTAACTGAGCACTTATTCGACTTTAATTGCTAAACTATGATTTTTCATTTTTGTTCAGATTAAGATAAAGTACTAAAATAACTTAATAAAAAAGTGTTTACAGTAACATGTTGTAGTACTACACGATAATATATATTTGAAAAGCAAAACACATGACATTAAAATTACTAAAAATAATATATATTTGTATCTAATTTATTCACACACACACGCACACACACGCACACACACGCACACACACACACACACACACACACACACACACACACACACACACACACACGTATATGAACATAAATAAAAATACTACTAATAATAGCATATCAATGATACTAAAATAACACTGATATATATTAATAACATTAATATTTTTTCCCTGTCAATTAAGCATGTCCTAACAAATGTGTATTATTGTAATGAAAAAAGACTCATTACTGTAATACATAAATAATCATCTTGGACAATGATTTTGAAATCAGAAAACATTAAGTACAAAAATACATGCTAATGCAGAAGTTATACATTTATATACAAATAAAAAAGTTGTAATACTAAATATTACAAGTAGGTCTTGCTTATGAATGTATAAAGTCAATTTAGAACAAAATGCACGAATAAACAAACAAATAAATATATAAACAATCTACACATTATAATATGCATTTCTTGCACTTGTACTAAACACTGTGTCCAGGACGATATTGATGCATTAATAGTTATTGCATTTACATTAAAAGTTATTATATTTTGTATATTGATTTATATATAAAAATGATATAATAATATTTTGCCCACATATGATAAATAAATATGACATTATTTTTCATTTCTATATATAAATGAATATACAAAATCATAATGCTCTTAGAAATATACACTCACATATACAATAAATATATGCTATATATTGCAAAAAATGTATATTTTAAATTACATTAATGTATCTTTTTAGCTTAATTTAGCTAATATTTCAAATTTCTTTATATCCATCAACAATAAATCAATCAAATACCCTGAAAAGAAACACATACATAACTATATCCAGTATGAATATGAATGTTGTGGTTGTATCTGATAGACCTCTAGTCGTAATGGTCTTCGACTCACCGATGGTCACGTGATCCGGGGTTTGCTGGAGACAGTGAGCTGCCGTCACGACCCAGCGCTGACTGATCAGAGAGCCGCCGCAGAAACCGTACTCATCCTCACGACGAAGCAGAACCTGCAGATCACAGCGCTGCAGTGTTACCCTGTTCAAATGTAACAAGTTATGAAAGTGATGTAACTGATAACTTTTTACATTTCTAATGTTTTCAACTGTTAATCATATTGAATGAATGAATGAATGATGCATTTATATAGCGCTTTATTGTGTGTTGCTGTGCACCCAAAGTGCTTTACAATAATGTGGGTGGGGGTCTCTCCTCAACCACCACCAGTGTGCAGCATCCACACACCATCTACAGGTGGAGAGGAGAGAGAGACATAGAGCCAATCAAGTGTATGCGCTCACCACACACCAGCTACAGGTGGAGAGGAGAGAGAGAGTCATAGAGCCAATCAAGTGTATGCGCTCACCACACACCAGCTACAGGTGGAGAGGAGAGAGAGTCATAGAGACAATCAAGTGTATGCGCTCACCACACACCAGCTACAGGTGGAGAGGAGAGAGAGTCATAGAGACAATCAAGTGTATGCTCTCACCACACACCAGCTACAGGTGGAGAGGAGAGAGAGTCATAGAGACAATCAAGTGTATGCGCTCACCACACACCAGCTACAGGTGGAGAAGAGAGAGAGTCATAGAGACAATCAAGTGTATGCTCTCACCACACACCAGCTAAGGGCCAGTGGGGGGGGGGGGGGGGGGGGGAATTTGGCCAGGACACCGGGGTTACACACCTACTCTTTACGAGAAGTGCCATGGGATTTTTAATGACCACAGAGAGTCAGGACCTCGGTTTAAGGTCTCATCCGAAGGATGGTGCTTGTTGACAGTATAGTGTCCCCGTCACTACACTGGGGCGTTAGGACCCACACAGACACCAGGTGAGCGCCCCCTGCTGGCCTCACTAACACCTCTTCCAGCAGCAAACTAGTTTTCCCAGAAGGTCTCCCATCCAGGTGCTGACCAGCTCAACCCTGCTTAGCTTCAGTGGGTGACCGGTCTTGGGCTGCAGGGTGATATGGCTGTATATTCAAAGATGTAAAGCAGGCAGGGTTCCCCTTACAGTACTCGACACTGATTACCGTCACTCTCACAATCCTTCATCGCTTGAGTTAAGATGATAATCATTGAATTTATATAACTAAAGTTGTTATATTACCACAGCAACAATAGAATTAGTTTACTATAGTATGGTTCAACAACACTATAGTTTTGGTGATGATCGGAGTAAAGCAGAAAGCTGACCTGCCACGGACTCCCGCCCTGACCCTGCAGCTGACCGCCAACGATGCGTGCGTCCTCATTCACGCCGCTGATGTCACTTCCTGTGTCCGGTGACACAGGTGCGGTTCGGTTTGAGGTGCGAGTCGAGTTGACCAGTGAACTGTTTTGATGTAATGAGTGGGAGGAGTTTGTGCTGCTGTGGGTGTGGTTTGCATCATCAGTGTCTGTGAGGTTTATATCATCCAGTGAGCGAGACATGATCCCACCAATCCACTGCTTCCCACAGGGATGCTGCACTAACACACACAGAGTATAATGTGTTTACATTTAGACAAATAACCATACGACAATTATCATGAAACAAACGGCATATTTCACCTCAAATATATGATTATTATTATGAATAGGTAACACTGGTGCTTCACGATGCATTGAAGAAGATGTTTGTCTAAATGGTTTCAGAAAAACATCTGTTTCACAAAAGCTTCTTTGTGCTGAAAGAAGGTTCTTCAGATTATTAAAGGGTCAGAAAAACTGCTTTTTCTATGGCATCGCTGTGAGTGTAGAGTTAACTAACACATAATAGCATAAAATAAATTCATTACTTCAAATAAAATAAACAACTGAAATGAAATAAACAAATACAAATAAATAAAATAAAATGAAATAAACATAACTGAAAAGAAATAAAAATAAATGAAATAAAATAAAATAAAATAAACATAAATTAAATCAAATACAATAAACA
>QVTF01002128.1:7500-17500 GCA_003573665.1 Oxygymnocypris stewartii | reverse complement strand
AACGGTCTTTTAATCTCTATTTGTACTGCAGTACAACCTCGACCTTTAGACAGACAGTGTTTACACACACATAAACACACAGCCTGCACAAACTCTGTTCATTCAAAATAAACACTGAACAGTAATGATTCGAAATAAACCAGACCACTAAAAACCGATAAACAAGCATTTTGTCACTTTCATAAATGAACTGTGATCTGTTTTTCAACATATTTACTGTATTGGGGAAAGTTACTTTTAAAAGTAATGCATTACAATATTGCATTGCTGTTGGGGAAATTTGCATTTTATGAAAAAAAATGCATTATGTTACTTTTGCATTACATTTTGTCACCTGGACTGGGCTTGCTTATCTGTTTTTAATGACAATTTTTTTATTTTTTTATTCTTGACAACTGTAAAGGCCCTTTCTTTCACACCAAAAGTGAATTGAATACGCCTCAGACTTAAGGTCTCTGCACTTACGCCCAATTTCTCTCAACACAGGGACAGAACAGTCTATAAATGGAAAAAACTAAGTAACTTGCATTACTTCTCTGAAAAAAAGTAACTCGGATATTTTCTGTAAATTGAAAAGTAATGTTACTTTATTAGTTATTTGAAAAGGTAATCTGATTACACAACTTGTTACTTTTAATGGTTTACCCCATAAAAAAATATAATAATATATATATGTGTGTATGTATATATGTATATTACTTTTAAGAGTAATGCATTATGATATTGCGTTACTAAAAAGTCATTAATTACGTTTTTATGGAAATGTACTTTTCATGGAAAGTAATGCACTACGCTACTTTTGTGTTACTTTTTCTCATCTGGGCTGGGCTTGCGTGTAATGTGTTACTTTACTAGTTACTTGAAAATGTATTTAATTACATAACTTGCATTACTTGTAATACGTTACCCCAACACTCACACTCTCACACTCACACACACTCTCACTCACTCACTCACTCACTCTCACTCTCCTCTCTCTCACTCACTCACTCTCACCTATCTCTCTCTCTCTCTCACTCACTCACTCACTCACTCACTCACTCACTCACTCTCACTCTCCTCTCTCTCACTCACTCACTCACTCTCACCTATCTCTCTCTCTCTCACTCACTCACTCACTCACTCACTCACTCACTCTCACCTATCTCTCTCTCTCCTCTCTCTCTCTCTCTCACTCACTCACTCACTCACTCTCACCTATCTCTCTCTCCTCTCACTCACTCACTCTCACTCACTCACTCTCTCTCTCTCCTCTCTCTCACTCACTCTCTCTCACCTCTCTCACCTATCTCTCTCTCTCTCTCTCACACTCTCACTCACTCTCTCACTCTCACTCACTCACTCACTCACTCTCACCTATCTCTCGCTCTCTCACACACACTCTCTCTCTCTCTCACCTATCTCTCTCTCTCACCTCTCTCTCTCTCTCTATAAAGAAAAAACACAAGTGAGATTTGGGCAAAAGAATGTTTTAATTCACATTCTATTCTACAAGTAGTTTCATTATTTACAGTATTAAAAAAAACAACCAAACAAAGCAACAAATGAACAAAATGACCAGTGATTGTGTTAATATGTTTGTCAGTAATCCTTCATATAAGAGAGGACAGAACGCATCTACCTGTCTGAGAGCAGCACCCGATCTCCTGTAATACTCATGATCAGAGCTACACCGTGGATTAGACTCTATCTGTAGTGTTTTAGAGGTAGACTACGGCACTAGTCAGTCGTGTTGAATTAGGATTGTTAAGACAGATCAATGTAAGACTTTTCTCTCAAACAAAACTAAACTCAGTCAGCAGTCAAACCTCTGAAATCGAAGGCCACGTCACTTCACCGTCAAACACTGCGGCCGGATCTGAGAGAATCCACTTCTAATCTCACACATTTACAGTGCTGGCCAAAATAAGTATTCTCAGCAGCTAAAAATACTTTTAAGTCCTTTATCTCTAGCTTTTGCTGTAGGGCGGTGTTTCTCAACCCTGGTCCTGGGTGCCACAGCACATTTTGTATGTCTCCCTTATCTGACACATCCAGGTCCTGGAGTTTCTTCTAATGAGCTCATGAGTTAAATCAGGTGTGTTTAATTAGGAAGACACACAATGTGCAGTGGCTGGGGGGGGGGGGGCCCTGTTTGATTACATACACACACACACACACACACGCATACACGCACACACAGCTGTAGTGTGTCAGTAGGAAAAATCAGTTCACATTTCCAAACATTAATTTAGCCATTAATTGTATCTGATCTGATCATCATCAGTCTGTCTGGAGAAGAAACAGAAGAAACTGAGACAGACTCGATCCAGAAGAACTGTGTCTCGAGACGCTTCAAGAAAACTCCTGCAAAGATACAGAGCTGTTAACAGATTTAGGCACTTGTGTACAAATGCTGTAAAATGAGGATGCTGTCAAAAATAATGTCATAAATAGATTTTATTTATCAATGAACGTCTATTAACTAAATGAAATCATCATTTGTTGTGAGCATCTTTGTGTTTAAAGCAGGTTTTGTCCTCGGTGCACTTGAGCAGAGTTTCTCAGGAGCTTTACAGGAGGTCTCTTGAAGCGTCTCGAGACACAGTTCTTCTGGATCGAGTCTGTCTCAGTTTCTTCATGTCACAGACAGACTGATGATGATCAGATCAGACGACAATCTCACTGGATAATTATGATTAATGGATAAATGAATGTTTGGAAATGTGAACTGATATTTCCTACTGACACACTCCAGCAGAATATAGAAATAACTGACTTAAAAGCATTTTTAGCTGCTGAAAACATCATTTTGTCCAGTACTGTAACTCTTTGATTCCAGTGTTAGAAAGCAGAAAGCCGTATTCGAATCAAAGGAAGCATCATGCACATCCAGATATTCTCTCTGGAAGAGGTGAAGGGGTTGGGAAATACGTGATTTTGGGGTCCTTGCAGCGAAGCCAGTTTATCAACTTAAATCAACTTAAAAAATGAAGAAACTAACAGCAAACAGGCATTATGAAAAACAACGTAGGGCGTTAACGGAGCAGTTTTAGTTGGCATCAGCTGAACTCGGTTATAAAAGAGTTTTGTCGCGTCAGACGAGTGAACCGGCTCTGCTCTGCGCCGGCACCATGACGGGAACGGCACCCATGCGCTCCAGCGTGGCTTGGCTCACGGCGTACGAGTGTGTGTGCTGCTGTCCGTGCGTCACGGCTGGTGTCGCGGCGGCCGGCGGGCGGAGGCTCAGCGTGCCGTTACTGCGGGCCATGACGGGCGGAGAGGGGGCGGAGTTTGTGGTGACCACCAGGGTCTTGGGCGGCGGCAGGGTGTGGCTGCCGTTAGCGTACGGAGCGTTTCCGGCGCTGAAGGTCTGCCGCGTGTCGCCGTTGTAGCGCGTGTAGGAGTTGGTGTCATAGTTGGGTTTGGGGTTGTGCCAGTAGCGGCTGTTGTAGGTGTTGGTGGACGTCAGCGTGTCGTTCTCTGAAGACGAGGCGTCCGCTTGGAACGCTTTGACCGACGAGGATCTCTTCGGAGGGAGATCGTCCTCTCTGTGTGAGGTGGCAAGATTTCAATTCAGCAAAGAATTAGATATCACATTTACAAACTCTTTAAGTTTGGACATTTCTGGGAATAGTAGGAAAGTATGTTATGTTTTAAAATATTTCAGTAAAATAAAAATCTAACAGGGCCACATTCACAACAACGTTTTTTAAATGTTAACAAAAAGTTTTTAAATGAATGTTTATAGAACTTTCTCATATTATTATTAGTGCTGTTAAACGATTAATCACATCCAAAATAAGTTTTTAAATATAATATATGTGTGTGTACTGTGTATATTTATTATGTATATATATATATATATATATAAATACACACACATACAGAATATTTTTTGAAAATATTTATTTATATAATTTATATTATATATAAGTATATTTAATATACAAATATATTTTTTTTCTTAAATATAAACATGCATGTGTGTGTATTTATATATGCATAATAAATATACAGAGTAAACACATATATATATATTATGTAAACATTATTATTTTGGATGCGATTAATCGTTTGACAGCACTAAATATTATTAATGTTTGATTTATGTTCTAATATTGTTGAGAGGAAACATTCTTAGAATATTACTCTCATGATGTTATTTTTACTTTATGAATGATACAACGCTGAGAAATGTTCTGAGATCAACAGTGTTATGATACGACGAGAATTAAACTGCTGGTCTCGTCTGGCCAGAGGAAATATTATTTCCCTTTTTAATACTGGAAAGCTGCTTTGACACAATCTGCATTGTAAAAAGGCTATATCAATAATGATGACATCTGAAATAAGTGCTGCCTTGGCAAATAACTGAAATGAAATATTAAACTGTCCTCTCTGTGTAAGGTGGGATATTAAGATTGCTGATGTATGTTCACATAAAGTTCAATAAATTCAGCTTATAATTAGAATTTGAAGATGTTTTTCTCCAGACCTGTTAAAGTCATGGGAACATACAACTGTCAAATATTAGATCAGCTACACATCGAGCGACTCGTTCTTTTGAGTCCCTGAATGAATGAATGGTTTGATTCTGCTGGTCTTACATTTATGCATTTAGCAGACGCTTTTATCCAAAGCGATTCAGGTTATACATGTATTGTCAGTACATGTGTTTCCTGGGAATCGAACCCACAACCTTTGCGCTGCTAACACAATGCTCTACCACTGAGCCACAGGAACACTGGTCTTGTTGAGAAGTCACCTGATCTCATTGGGAATCTCCTCCTCTTCGTATTTGTTCTTGTTTCTCCAGTAGAAGAGCGTGACCAGCACCAGTAAAGAGCAGATGATGAGCGCCAGAATGCCGGTGGTGATGGTTCCTGCGATCAGACCCACGTTCTGAGGCTGCGCTGTCACACAACAGAGACAGAGAGACGGCTGTGAGATCTCGTGTGTCTCTAATGATGTTTAAAGAGACATATCAAAGCCGTGTGATCTCCTAAAATCACTGGAGGATTTCCACAAAACTCAGTCATCAAAATGGAATTCATTTTGGAGGAATACAGCTAAAGTAAGGCTGCACAAAAAAAAAAAAAATTCACCTAGAAAATATGATTTTAATTAATTAGACATGCTTTTTGATCGTCTAAATGTAATGTAATGCGATATGTCTGTGAATAATAAATCCCAACATATTATTGTCAAATACACAGAAACTCAGGTCTTCACTACAACCCTGTCACTTTAGCTTAAAGAAACTGTGACCGAAAAATATTACGGTTATACAGTAGAATAAACTTCTCAAAGTAATATTAATAATACATACTTAAAAAGTAATATCACATTGTTTTCCATGTTTTAATTGTAATGGTAAACCTCTTTTATGTAGCAGTTTGTTTGCCAAAAATTACTTTTTTATTTGATTACATTTAAAAAAGTCATTTAGTTCATATGCTTTTATGCCTTTATTATAGTTTTTGATAATAAATGTATATTTATATTGAATAATATATATATATATATGATTCAATAATTAAATAAAGAAATATACAAATTAACCAAAAAACAAACAAACACAATGAATAAACAAAAATCAATGCAGATTTAACAGTTTAATAATTGGGTAATTGTAACATTTTAATAAACTATACAATTGTAAAATTAGCATGAATTCTGTTTATTAGACATGCAAAAAAAAATAAAAAAAAATAAAAGCTTTTTGGAGAAATTAAAACAGAAAAACTGAATATGTGAAATAATAAAACAGAATCCGAGGGGAAAAGTGGCATGATTTCTTAAGGTGTTATGAATGGGCTTCAGCGGCTCCAGACTTACGTGTCACGACCTGCAGGTTGAGGACACAGGTGCTCTTTCCGATGGCGTTTGATGCCATGCACTGATACAGTCCAGATGTGCTGGTGCTGATGTTCCTCAGCGTGACCGTACCCTGCATCTGATCTGAGCAACAGAAGAACACAGCGCACCAGTATTAAAACATCTCAATGACAGGAGTATCTTAACAGGTCACAGGTATCAATAAACTGACAATGCAAGAAAGTGTGCTGATACGTGAAAACATTAACGGAGGACAATGTCTAGACGTGCAGTGTTGTGTTTATGAGCTGCTTTAGAGAGCGCGGTCTTGCAGTGTTGCCATGTCCTCATATTTAAAGCGCTTTCATGCATGTTGTTTGGTCGTAGCTCAGGCACTTTATGGAGTTAATAAAGTGGTCCGTCGCGGATATGAGATATATGAAATCTTATTTTGGTGTTATAAAACAAAGCATGTTGGTGTTGTAGTGTTTTTTTGTGCTTATCCTCGTTTCTTGTTGTTTTTATTCTGTGAAGATCTGGCAACACTGACACTTAACCGCACTGCTCATGAGCACAGCTAGCCCTGTGCTAAGTTAAGACTTCTTTTACTGTTGTTTTCTTGCATCTCACGTACAGACGAAGACACGATGCACGTTCAAATGAGTAATTAACAACCAGTTGTTCGGTTTCGTACACACTGCGTAGAATTTCTGTAAATGCGGTTGTCACTATACCTGTATTTTTCAGGAGTTAATTCGGTTGTTGAATGCGGTTGTCACTCCAGTATTTTAGTGAATTGTGTGTGTGCAGAACACGATTAAGAAATAAAAGGTGAACTGACAACCGAATTACGCTGCAGTGTGTACGTGGCCAACGTGGAGAACATTAAATAAGCAGATTGTGCTTAAATCATTTCAACCAATTAAGAAACAAAGTTTACATGACCTGACATGTTCTTGGCTTATTAAAATAAAGATGTACTTTGTATGATTGTGGATGAAATCACACTCAATAACATAACATAGACTAACTAATGAAATAAATATCATTAAAATGAGAAAATGATTTGTGTGAATGATTTAGTTCTGGAAGTGGTTGCAGTTAAACTAATGGCCTGTAGATGGCAGTATGATCACAGTTTCACACCACAACTCAATCTGTTCTTGTTTGAGAAAGTAAAACTGTCTCTCAGCTGTGAAGCTTTCTGAGGCCAAAGCAGATTGATTTATTAAGCATAAAAATATAACAGCCGTCTTTATAATAAGGCTACTGTACCGTTATCGTCCACAGACACTCAACTTCTTTATCAGAAATAATGAAAAAGTGTGCATCAAACAGTTTTTCAAGGGCCACGGTACAATTATGAAATATTGCTATTGTTTAAAATATCTGTTTTCTATGTGAATATACATTAAAACAATTTATTCCTGTGCTTAAAGCTGTATTTTCATCATTACTCCAGGCTTCAGTGTCACATGATCTTCAGAAATCATTCCAGAAATTACACGGAGAATGTGTCCCGTGATTTGTCCCGGGATCGTCTGATTGTGGTGCATTCACACACAACCCGTAAAGATCCCATAAAGACACGTCACGTACCGTTTCACTAAACTGGTGAATGATTTCAGCTTCAGCGCGGATAGTGAGGAGCTCCCTGAGCTCTGCTTCATTCCAGTTTATACATGTTTCGTTGTGAACATTGATCTGCCTTTAAAACACCCGGTAAAAGAGTCGCATGATAACACACGTCATCAGCCATCACGGCATCGGTTCTGGCTTTCGTTCACACCGAGCTCGCTCCGGGACTGAACCCGGTAATGTTACTAGATCCCGACCCGGGATCGATCCTGGGACGTGTTTGCTTTCACACAGAAGGCACTCCGGCAATTGTCCGGGACCAGCGTGAAAGGGGTTTAATATGCTGATTTGCTGCTCTTGGAACATTTCTGATTATTATCAATACTTCATATTTTTGTGGAAACTGTTTTATTCATTAAGGATGCATTAAACTGATCAAAAGTGACAGTAAAACATTTATAATGTCACAAAAGATTTTTATTTCAAATAAAAGCTGTTCTTTTGAACTCTCTATTCATCTGTGAATCCTGAAAAATATTGATAATAATCAGAAATATTTCTTGAGCAGTATATTAGAATGATTTCTGAAGATCACTGAAGACTGGAGTAATGATGCTGAAAATACAGCTTTGATCACAGAAATAAATTACATTGTACAATATATTCACATAGGAAATAGTTTTTTAAGATGGTAAAAATATTTCACAATTTTACTGTATTAAAAAAAAAAAATGCAGCCTTGGTGAGCAGAAGAGCGTCTTTCAAATCTATATTTAAATTGCAAGTGTGCTGTAAATAGAGTGCGTTTTGATTGTGATGATTCTGTAGCCGTATTCTAAAGCATGGTGTTCGGAGAGAGCGGGTCAGGTCACCTCACAGACACACACGGTGGACCGGGGGGGGGTCAGAGGTCACACCACAGCAGGAGTCAAGAACTGAGCATTTACCCGAGAACGTGGGGCAAAACGGGATTCCCACGGGCAGGGGTTTAGTACCTTGCATGGCATTGTGGGGCAGTTTGGGCACCGACTCCAGCTTCTCCCAGGCGTAGGTGGGCGTCGGGATGCCCTCGTCCGAACCACACAACAGCATCACATCACTGCCCACGTCCAGCGGACCCTGAATCCGACAGGACGGGGTGGACGGAGGAACTGCAGAGCACAGAGAGAGTGAAGATCAGCTTCATATACTGTGTGCTTCATCTAATAACCAGCTTGTGTACGAGACTTTACGCCAGAAACGTGGTCTTGTGAGACAACGTCAATGTCTGAAGGTCACATGACAGAACTGCATTCATATTGCATACATGCATATTATATAGATCATACTTTTGAAGCACGTTCTTAAATACACTCAGGATATGTTTTTAGACCAGCTAAAACTTAATTAAAAATAATAAATGAAACAATTATTAAATACATAACACGACATGCACATTACAAGTTACAAAGAAATAAACTAGAAACTAAAATTAAAACAGAAAAAAAGCAAAATATAAATAAATAAATACTATAATAGTAAAAAAAATTGTACTGAAATAACACAAACTGAATAAAAAATTTAACTTAAATAGTAATTGAACATCTAATAAAATGGAAACATTTATTACAATAGTTATTAAAACTGAAAATATAAACGCTAATTCACATTTTAAATTAGAAACTATAATAGTAAATAAGTAATACTGAAGTAACACTAAAACTATATAATAATAATAAATAAATAAATGAAACCTAAATATTAATTAATAGTAAACTGACAAGTTCATAGCAAAATTAGTCAAAGTTAAACTGAAAATATAAAAGCTAATTCAATATATAAATAACAAATTATAATAGTATATACAAATATAAATAAACCTAAACACTAATATATTTAAAAAACGAATACAATGACAAAAGCACAATGCAAAATTACAAAAAACTAAAAATGTAGAAATAAAAGACATAAATACAATTAGAATCACAAATAAACAATTAAATAATACTAAAACTGAATACAAATTAATTTAATCTAAATAGTAAGATTTAAAAGAACAATGAATTCATTGCAGTACATACAATTTGTATTTTATATTAATGATTAATACGGCTAAATAGATTATTTCTGAGTTGCATATTTTCTCTTTTTTGTAAAGTATAATGATGCTGGTAATGTTACGTATAAAACATGCTTTGTTTCCCAAATTATATCAGAAAATAATATAAAAAACAATAAAAAAAACAAATTTCAAAAGTGCTAAAACATTAAAAATTAATCTAAAATTAAAACAAAAATTAAAATATAAAAATAAAAGCTGTTTCCAAATATAACTAAATCTATAATAGTATATAAATACTAAACTAACACTGTTTCGGATGTACCTTATTTATTCAAATTTTGTGTTAAAAAGTTACTATCAAATTATAACAGAACAAGTCAAGATAGAGATATTAAAGTCGTTGCTCTCTGGTTCATTCATCACACTGGAAACTGCAGTGCATTGTGGGATACAGTAATCCACACAGTGTGTTTTCCTGCAGTCTGAACATCATGGTGAATGAAGATTCATGCACACTACTGTACATACAGCACACACACTAATGACATCTGAAGAGTAACACGTGTCCCTGGAGCACAAACA
>QVTF01002128.1:0-2500 GCA_003573665.1 Oxygymnocypris stewartii | reverse complement strand
TGTGAATAAATATTTTTGCATTTTTAAAAAAAAAATAAAAAAAAATCTTACTTTTTGGAAGCCAGATTAAAAGATGAGGAAACCATTAAAACGCCTTTTAGTTCTTTAGACATGTCGAGTGAGTGCAGTGCATTATGGGATACAGTACTACAGTGTTACATATACTGCAAACGCAGTAGTTTTTAGTATGCATTAGTCATGAAAACAATTAAAAAAACATTTTCAGAATTTGAAATAAAGCTCAAATATAATATATATTAAATGTAAAATTTTAATGTAACTTAACTTAACTTAAATTTAACAATTTACATCAAAAACATTAGAAATATTGCCTTGGACACTAATTGAAATACTTTTAAGTACTAAAATGATTAAAATAAATAAATAATATTAATATATATAATAAATAATAATAAATGCTATAAATAATATTAATATATATTTTAAAAAAAGTTTAAAAAAATATCAAACTACAAATATTAGTTTTGTTTTTTAACAAATTGATACTTTCACACTTTCTGCAATGTCGCGTGTCAAGTAACACTTACAATCTCAACTTCATTGTGCTGTAACTCATCTCAAGTAGAATTTCACCAAATTGGTTCCCGACGGCATCAGGTGTTTTATTATTGGTGAGTAGAATTATTTATTTAAATAAATGTAATCGTTTAGATATCATAATACTTAGGCTATAAATACTATTATGAATCTGGTTGGTTTGTATTGATGATGTAATATGTAAATAACATGCATGCATGCACTTGGACCTTAATGCGGCCCGGTGGAACAAAAGGCTGAGAACCACTGAACCACGTTCAAAAGCGCTGATTGATTCAAAGAAATACTGTATGTAATGACATACGCTGTTATAATTAGTTTAACTTTGAGCGCCGATGCTAAGACAGATTTTGCTTTCCTTGGACATGACATGCTATTTTCACAAATATACACGACTCGGCCTGAAGGACAGACGCAGGTAATCAGTCGACCTCTCTTATTCCCTGTCTGTTTAGCCTTGTTAAGTGCAAATTCACTGAGCCTCTGTACAAATCAGCATGGCACACATTGTTATCATTACTAATATTCAGAACACATGCACGAAGTGAAAGGGAAGAAAAGAAAACACGGAAATATCGCGGTTGCTCGTCAATAGCGTGGTATTGTGATATTGCGGTTATCGCTACAGCTCTACTGATGAAGTGGATTAGAAATCAAATGTCTTTTGAATTTGTCAGATAGCGTGTGCATCTGTAGCTGTATAATTATGGCATGTGTGTGTGTTTTGTGCTTGTGTAACGAGCAGCTGTTGTGTTCTGGCCTGTGCAGCGCTGGGTTAATTAGTGCAGAAGATTCGTTTGTTGTGCATGTTATGTTGAAACAGTTGGAGGCAGGTGTGGTGTGTGTGTGTGTCGTGTGTGTGTGTGTGTGTGTGTGTAGTGTGTGTGTGTGTATGTGTAAGTGTGTGTGTGTGTGTGAGTGTTGTGATGTGTTGTGTGTGTGTGTGGTGTGTGTAAGTGTAAGTGTGTGTGTGTGTGTGTGTGTGTGTAATGTATGTGTAAGTGTGTGTGTGTGTGTGTGTGTGTGTGTGCGTGTGTGTGTGTGTGTGTGTGTGTGTATGTATGTGTAAGTGTGTGTGTGTGTGTGTGTGTATGTATGTGTAAGTGTGTGTGTGTGTGTGTGTGTGTATGTGTAAGTGTGTGTGGTGTGTGGTGTGGTGTGTGTGTGTGTGTGTGTGTGTGTGTGTGTGTATATGTATGTGTAAGTGTGTGTGTGTGTGTGTGTGTATATATGTGTAAGTGGTGTGTGTGTGTGTGTGTGTGTGTGTAATGTATGTGTAAGTGTGTGTGTGTGTGTGTGTGTGTGTGTGTGTGTGTGTGTGTGTGTGTGTGTGGTGTGTGTGTCTGTGTGTATGTATGTGTAAGTTGTGTGTGTGTGTGTGTGTGGTGTATGTATGTGTTAAGTGTGTGTGTGTGTGTGTGTGGTGTGTTTAGGTCACATACAGAGTTACACACAGTTAAGTATATGTGCGTGTGTGTGTGTTTGGGTTATCTTCACAGAGATACACACAGGTAAGTGTGTGTGTGGGTAGCAGGTGAATAGGGTTTGGCCTGCAGTCATTCATGAAATAAATCAGACGGAATCAAAGGCTGAGGCCATAAACCTGCGCTCTGTGTTTGAAGCCCTACTAAAGTTCACTCCGCTCATGTCGGAGGCCGATCTTTAACACGAGCACGTTACCCAGAGGGCAGTGCACAGATGTGTGTGTGAACAGTACAGGTAAACAAAAGACATCAAGATGAGTTTGCAGCACGTGAACTTCAATGCATCTCAAACCAAGCCAAGTGTGTGTTACTTTCCCAGCTAACACAGGGCTCTAGACTGACTAAAAATTGGACGTGGTCTGTCAAAGCTCCAAAGCGTCCGCTTCATACAATCACACAGCGCGCTGCTAGCCGCGACACATTGTAGCAGGAGTCATATTTCACCGATTACGTGAAGA
>QVTF01002127.1:0-34950 GCA_003573665.1 Oxygymnocypris stewartii | reverse complement strand
GAGCGATGCGCAGGACCCTCCTGTAGAGAGACAGCACATCTGAACGAGACATCCGGCCCCTCCTGTGAACACACCAAACACAACAGTACAGCACACCACAGTATGCATCATTTCACCTTTGATCAGATCTCTAGGATTGCTAAAAGATTTTCCTCACATTCATGTTTACCCTTTCTCTTCATTTGTAATGCTCTGCTTTATTTAGCTGGACAATGCATTAAATTAAAATATTTAAAAAAATATAACACTGAATAATAAGGATTTTTAATTATATATATATATATATACATACATACATAGAGAGAGAGAGATAGTTTAGTTGCAAAAACAGATAACTTTTAAAAAAAAAATTATGTATTATATATAAATATATATATATATATAAACAGTTATGCAGCTTGAATTAACAATTAAATATCTGCGCGTTTGTATATACAGAATAATATTACATGACTATTTCAACAATTAAGTGTGAATTGACAATGTAAAATAATGAATATATGATAAAAATCATTTATATGATTATGAATGATATGAATTTATATGTATAGAGGTGACTATTTTTACACAATGATGCAGCATAATATATAAATAACATTATTTTTAATCTCTAATTACTTTCCTGCATAACTATTGAAATAATTTATTATTCAGAATAAAATATTAATTAATATACAAAAGATGTGATAAACGGAAATCTGCAGCATTGAGCGCGTGACAGATCTCGCGTGACCTCTGTGTTATTGTTGGGTAAACTAGATAACGTCAGTAAGGTTCGCAATATATCTGACATACGTATAGTTATTAGTCTTTTCGATGTATTCAGAAGGACTCTAGCTGCTCGTCAGCTCTACTTCCTGATGAAATACATATTACCGTGATTATGATCAATACAGCTTATGTGAGCATCTCCGCGCTTCCGTACTCCGGCGTCCACGTGCTCGCGAGCGACGACGTCTCGATCTGCGGAGAGTTTTGTTTCGATCTAGTCCTTAACGCTCTCGCGTTACGCAGTCAGAGATCCGCGGGATGTTTGGGGGAGCTATTTCTGCGCGGCTTTTGAGCAGACCTTCGCGAACCCAAACAAAAAGAGAAACTGCGATCGATCAGCGGACGATCTGCGTCTTTGTGGTTCCGTACGGCCGCATCCAGTCCATCACGATCCTCTCAGACCTCCAGCAGCGATCCAGAGGAGCGTGGGAGCCGGTAAAGGCGGAGGATTTACCGGAGCCGGCTTGGATCAGCGCAGGCTCGGTTCGGTTCGGGTCTGTCGGAAGTGATGCGAGGGAATTATCAACTATGATCATCTATTGAGCCAAAGAGCATCAGAAGCACACAAAGAGAAGCTCTTCTCCTGCGTAAACACAGATTCAGAACCGACCCGGTTCGGCTGGAGGGTGGGATTAGCTTTAGCTTTAGCATGACAGCAGGGATGCGCTGATTCCGATCCATTTCATCATCTTTCCACAGGTAAACCAACACAAAACACCTTCACTTCACATCCCTGCTGCCCGAGTCGACACATTTTGGAGTTTAAATGAAGTTTAATGTGTAGAAATGAACCAGCCTCATCATCTGAAGCTAACAGCTAAGCTGCTAACATGAGATCAGCTCTTTAAAAGACTTTAACTGTCACGTTCACTTCTTCGGTCTCAAATACAGTCACATATTAATATATCAGAACGACCAGTATGATCCGAGAGCTCATTCATTTAGGATGTTTGGTGTTTTTGCTCTACAAATGAAGAGTTAATCGTAATTTAAAGGAAAAGTTTCTCCTTTATACTGATAGAAACTCTCGGCTGTGGCTCAAATCTAGTGAGTTGCCTACATAGACAGCATTATCGGAATCAAATATCGCCTGTGAGGCCTAAAAACGCTGCATAATATAAAATAGATGGCTTAAAAAGGGTGTATGTATAATTTAGATGCTCAAAGCCTGTGATGGCCAAAAAATGCTGACTAGATCTACAAACGCTTACCCAGATGCTGTCTATTTCATGAACTATTGTCTATATAAAGCGAACATGACTTTGTCATAATGTCGTTTATATATTTAAAAATGACATTCAATGTAATAAAACTGTCCTGAATTGATATGAAACATGAGTTATTCTCACGAACATAGAAGCACCATGGTGTTACCGTGGTTTAACCATGCTATTCTTGGAAGAACCTTAGGACAGGGCTTTTCAAAAACTACATCAAATACAACCTTTTTACTTTTATTACTGTAATTGAAGTAGTGTAATCTTTAACTTAGTAAATAAGATTGAAATTCAAAAGATTAAATTATAAACCAATAGAATTTTGATTGAAATAATCACGTTTGATTGAAATTAATAAACATTAGAAAAATAAATAAATAATACAAAGTAGAGTAAAATATTAAAAACAATAGTAAATTACATTTTGCAATACTATAATAAATGGTTATAATAAATAATACAAGTAAAAAAAACACACAAAATATAGTTTAATATTAGGTAGGTATTTTTCAAATAATATTTTCTCATAGTGCAAATTGCAGAATAATGATATTTGGGGGGGTATTGCATCAAAAGAAAACTGAAAGCCTCATCTTTAAGGTATCGGACTGTGCTATTAGTATATTTGTGGATAATGCAGCACATAATGGAAGTAAACTAGGCTGCGGATGCCGTTGAGTGTTGATTATCAATATGTGAATTTGTTCTCGCTCTTGACCTCTGACCCCAGCTGCTGACCACATCCCCTTTAGGTGTGCGTTGCTGTGACGATGACCCCTGTCAGGTTATATGTCATTGAATCGTGGCAATGCAACACCTCTAGTGTAACCCGGCTCCCCTGTTTTATTTAGCGGGTATAGTGTTATTCGAGCGTTGTGACTGAGGTGTGTTGTGTTATTTCTGTGTTCTCTGTTTGTCTGCTTGTGCTCAGGCTCGCGGATGCTCCGGCCGTGTCCATGGCGTTTCCTCAGATGACACGGTTCAGTGCTCAGAGATTTGGGTGAGTCCCACACGTGTGTGTCCTGATCCATGGTGACGCCGTCGCTCTGAGCTCCTTCTGCTCATTATAAAGCACATCATTCCGCTGCTGGATGCTGATTGGTCGACGCACCGTTGTGGTGTGTGTCACAGCTTCCATAGAGACCGGTTGTTAAGGTTAACGCACATGTCAACACTAGATCTACTAGACTTCATTTAGATGAAATAATGTTTTAATAAACATTTCTTTCTTTTAATATTTGTATTATGGAGCAGTAGCTCAAGAATACTGTGTTTTAAGAAAAACAATATCCTTTATTTGTGATGTATATTGAATATAAAAATACAATTATTATTAAGAATTATTAATAAAGTAAATAGTCTACTTTCTCTAGTATTTGCTCATAAACTGTTCTGCTTGTTTATTACTTGTATATTTGCATTCTATATAAAATAAATAAAATATTAAGTGAATTTTGTAAATATCCTTTTTAAATCCCCTCTATTTAAATTCTGTATAAAATTAATTACAATAAATAGTATTGTATGAATATTGATTTTGAAGTACTCTATAATATTCTATTATTTTGTAAATAGTCTCTCATATATATATTCATTGCAAAATAAATACAAATAAATGTCATTAGAAAAAATATATAATTAATAATAATCAGTAGTATGTAAATGTAAGGCCCGGCTCGATCGACCCAATGGCGGCAGTCGTTCCGCGGGTGAAGGGCTTTGCGTGTTACAGTCTTTCCTTTTCACGACACAACAAGAACATTAAAATGGAACACTTTTTCTTATATACTTTATCTCGTTATTTCATCTGACTCCATAAATGAAAAGGTTTTAATGATATCTGTGCATCATTAAAATATGAACGAATGATCGATTATTCTTATCAGCTCTTTTTTAATACTTTACCCGCTCAGATGTAGGGAAGCTATATCGCTCAGAGGTCCTGTTTTCCACAGGTCTCACGGACACAATCTCGTCAGGCCCGGTCATCAGTCAGAGGTAAATTATGGTTACGTATCTAAGATTTACCGTTAATTCACACGTACACAATCAGAGACATCGAATAACCCTCATGGAGCCCCCTCAGAACTTGAGTTCAATAGTTTACTTCAGTAAAGGGTTTTGGCCACTATCAGATATGTTGGCAGATCAATATACTACACTCGTAATAGCTTTGGATTGGCCAAATCTTGTTTAAAGTAACATTAAATCAAAGTCAGAGTGTGGACGTACCCGATTCAGTCTGATCAGACGGCGTTCACCGTCCCTGAACGGAATTACCCGCCCTACAAAGCACTTAAAAGATGCCGGATATTAGCCGTCGCTAAAACTGACGCAGGCTTGCGGAAATATACGGATCCGCTACTCTAAAGGAGAAAGCAATCTTTAGAGGCAGTTAGAATAGAATCAAACGTTACAATTTATTGACCAGGTAATCAAAACAATAATTCAAAACTCCAACGTTACAAGAATAGAATCATCAGTTAACCATACCTGGAAATGAAAAACTACACACAAGTGATATGTGTGAGCAACCAGCTTACTGACTCCCAGATGTTTGTGTCCCCTTTCCTTATATACCCAGATAATTCAAAAACCTACCAAATGGTGGTATTATAATTAGACTTTAGAATTTGCAACCAAATGGCTCTGATATCCTGTGGCAGGGAATGCTTATTTACATACAGGAGGTGATCTGAATAGGGATCAGGGGGAGGGTACGTTCCCAAGCTGTACACTATACTTCTCAGATTTTAGAACTTCTTTTAGCTTTTCCTTATGATTGGAGAATGAGACCATTTTACCAGGCGCACTGAGACATTTCAAAAGATATCAAACATGTATGGTTACTTTTTTGCACATATATATTGCATGGGTTTTCAGTGAATTCTCGGTGGTGAGGGGAGGGGGGAATGGTGTCTGTACCAGGTCCATCGTGTAGACCGTCAGTACAGGGTGTGAACCCCCCAGTGTGCTGCGTCCTGGATGCTGCTGTTATATATGCAAGAGATATTTCCTGTTGATTTTTAGGAGGGCCTTTTGTCCTCTCGAGGGGGGGGGGGCCCAGATATGCTGGCTCCAGGTTTACATAAATATACTTTATAATCTATATAATGCTTTATATAATATATAAAAAAAATATTTTATTATTATTATTAATGATTGATTTAAAGTAAATCTTCTACTTCATAACTCTGTAAATAATGTATCTTATAATTGTAAATAAAGTAATTTAGATATATATCTCCTATTATAATTATAGTATTTCTAACACAGCTAAAGGACATTGTTAGGAAAAGGTTTTAATATGAACGAAGCACATCGTCGGGAATCTTTGTATTAGATTCCTCACATGTCTGATTACAGCAATAATTCATATTTGATATATTCTGTAGTTTGCTACAATTACATGATTTTTGAATTTTTATGTTTCAAAGGCATAACATAATGGTGCTCATAAGTAAAACGGTGTCTCACGGCTCTTCTGCGCTCGAGAGAAAAATCATATTTATTTAATATTGAACCCAGAAACAAAGAAACTCACGTGATGAATTATTGTTCTCATTCCTCTGGAGACACACACGGCTCATTATTAATGTGTTATTCTGAGATCTTCAGATGGGATCCCCTGATGTTTAGCCAGGTCAGGTCATTCATTCATTCATGTTATAGCCAATCAGAAGACGGCAGGAGCTGCGGCTGCGAGAAGCACTACACGTGCCATACACTGATGACTAGTTCAGCAACCACAATAAATAGATTTCACGATGTTAGCAGAGTCCTGTACGATCCTTGCAGATCACACTGTGTGACATGGATCTAATAAACTGGCTACGACATGTGTAGACTGTACGATGATGACCTCTATTGACTCAGAATAAAACGTCATCAGCATGCGCTAGTGCGAAACAAAAAGAGCATGATAAATCACACTTAAGCGGTTAAGAAAAGTGGACGCGATGAAAGAGGAAGGGATAAGAGCTTGAGGTAAGCGGTTTCATGTTTTAGCGTCATGTCGAGTTGATTTCATGTCGTGTTCTTATTGGCTGATCAGTGGATCGTAGCATTAAACACACTGAGCGATGATCGTGCTGTCTCGTATGAGAGTGAAGTCTGTACTTTATCAGTGTTTTTCTTCTGAAAACTACTTCACAACATTCCAAAGCATAATATTGTATTTTTAACGCACTACGTTTCATATTAAATATCATTTAATACTTAATTACATTAGAAATCTATCACTTTCTTACTTTTACTCAAGTAAAAGTAATTCAAAGATTTAGAAGTACTACATTTTTTATGTTCTTAAGTATTAAAGGTAAAAAAATTAAAAATGATTATGAAATGTAATGCAGTGAAAAGTATGAAATCACCACAATGCCAATCTTTCGACCGGGACAGCCGAAAACCTTACTTCAGATGTGACCCTGGACCACAAAACCAGTCAGAGGGTATATTTTTTTTAAATTGAGATTTAGACATCTTCTGAAAGCTGAATAAATAATCTTTAGTTTCCATTGATGTATGGTTTGTTAGGACAATATTTGGCTGAGATACAACTATTTGAAAATCTGGAATCTGAGGCTGTAAAAAATCCAAATATTGAGAAAATCATCTTTAAAGTTGTCCAAATGAAGTCCTCAGCAATGCATATTAATAATCAAAAATTAAGTTTTGATATATTTACTGCAGGAAATGTACAAAATATCTTCATGGAGCATGATCTTTACTTCATATTCTAATGATTTTTGGCATAAAGAAAAATTTAGGTATTTTTGCCTATTGCTACAAATAAACCCGTGCTACTTATGACTGCATTTGGGTCTCACCATGGGTCTCTTATTTGAGTGATGCATTAAAGTGACTCTCTGTTTGATTCTCTGTAATGAATCTTTAGGGCATGGTGACTGCTGTCCATCAGCCAGAGCAGCGGCGTCTAGCAGGGGCCGTCTGGACCTGAGGGAAGACCTCCGAGAGGAGACCACCAATACGGGAACGAGAGCGAGAGAGACATGGGGCAGTGTGTGACTAAATGTAAAAACCCAACATCCTCTCTGGGCAGTAAAAGTGGTGGAAAGGATGCTGGGAAATCGCACGGTAAAAAAGGCGGCAGCGATACGGGTAGCACGCACAAAGAGGAAGTGGCCAAGTCCTCCGCTGACGTCATATTCAATGGCACCAATGTGTCCGAGGTGACGGTGGAGGGCACCACGGCTCCGGCCGTCTCCGCAGACGTGTGGCGGGATCAGAGCGCGCAGGACGGGGAAGGAGTGTCGCTCGCTCGGATCGATGAGCTGTTCTCGTGTTATAAGGACGAGTATGAGGACGCCATCCTGGAGGAGGGCATGGAGTGCTTCTGCAACGATCTGTGCGTGGATCCGGCCGAGTTCAAAGTGCTGGTGCTGGCGTGGAAGTTCCAGGCTGCTACCATGTGCAAGTTTACACGGTGAGTTTCAAGCGCTTGAGTTTATTATAGGCCACGGTTCAAAGGTTTGGGCTTGGGGTAAGATTTTTTTTAAATGTATTTGAAAGAGGTGTCGTCTTCTCACCCAGGTTGCATTTATTGAATCAAAAATAGAGTAAATATATGAAATATTGCAATTTAAAATATCTTTGTTTTTTTTGGAATATATTAAAAAATGTAATTTATTCCTGTGATCAAAACTGTATTTTCATCATCATTTCTCCAGTCTTCAGTGTCACATGATCTTCAGAAATCATAATAATATACTGATTTACTGATGAAGAAACATTTCTGATTATTATCAATGTTGGAAACAGTTGTGCAGCTTCATATCTTTGTGGAAACCATCATATGTTTTAATTTTCAGGGTCCTTTGATGAATAGAAAATTTTAAATAACGGCTTTTATTTGAAATATTATAAATCCTTTAACATTATAAATGTCTTTACTGTCACGTTTGTTCAGTGTAATGTATCCTTGCTGAATAAAACTTCATTTTTATTTTTTTTAAATGAGAATGTAATCCCAGAATAGACCGCTTCATAAGAAAATCCATCCAAGATGGCAGGTGAAGCAATTGTTATTGTGTGTATGCTGTGTGTTTTTATGACATCTAGAGTGTCATTCAGTATTTATACTGTGCAGTTGATTACCGTATCCCAGAATGCAATGCACAAAACTTGATGTTCCATTTAATATGCAACAGAAGACCTAACACACCAATATTTCATTCTGAATAGTTTTGCTGCATTGTGGGTATTATAGTTTTAAGGGAAAAAGATGGAACAAGTAAAAGTTAAAGGGATAGTTCACCCAGAAATGATCATTTTGTCATCATTTACTCATCCTCAAGTATTTCCAAACCTGTATGAATGTTTGTTTGCTGAACACAAAGGAAGATATTTTGGAGAAAGTTTGTAATCAGGCTGTTTTTGGGGCACCATTGACTTCCAGAGAAACAAATACTATGATCCAGAACTGCTCTGTTTCCACATTCTTCAGAATATCTTCCTCTGTGTTCAGCAGAACAAACACATTCATACAGGTTTGGAAATACTCCAGAGTGAGGAAATGACAGAATTATCATTTTTGGATGAACTATCCCTTTAAGTTATAGAAAGAGATGTTCTTGTTGAATAGCACTGGAGTGAGAGATCATTAGTCACTGCAGTTCCTCTAGAAACAAACAGAAACTCACAAAGATTGCTTCATCACCTCAAAGTGTTGCAATGACGCCGTTTGCAGTCGAGTGTTTGGCAGTGGGGGTTTTCTGCTGAGGTTTTGTGTGCTGTGAACATGATCCTTGCTGTAGTTCTAGTCTAAACCTGAACATGCATTTACTTCTCACACTCGCACAAAAACAGATTCAGTATTCCCTAAAATGTTCTCTACTGTACAGACGTGACTTGCTTTCCTTCAGCCTGAAGCGGCGGTCACACTGCACTTTTCATTCCATTGACTTCCATTCATACTCATGTGAATGTGTCAGACACAGACCGGAAACGCAAGCCCGTGTGAAGATATTTCACTGCGTAGCAAAGCTCAAGCTTGGTGAACTCTGGCCTGCGAATTCACAAAACAATTTTGCATACACAAAGTCTAGTGTGACCCTGGCTTGAGGCGTATTCATTTGCCTAAGAACAGTAAACCCTCTTGCCTGAATGACTATCGTCCAGTTGCCCTCACATCGACAGTCATGAAGGTTTTTGAGAGACTCTTAAAGAAACACATTTGCTCCTCCATCCCTGCTACCTTGGACCCTCTTCAGTTTGCCTATCGGCCAAATAGGTCTACTGATGATGCCATCTCTCAGGTACTGCACTCCTCCCTCACTCACATCGACAGCAAGAATGGCAACTATGTCAGGCTGCTATTCATCGACTATAGCTCAGCTTTCAACACTATAGTCCCCACCAAGCTAGCTGTCAAACTATCAGACCTCGGCCTAAACACTTCACTCTGTGACTGGATCCAAGATTTCCTCACCGCCAGACCACAAGTGGTGAAAGTCGGCCAGTTCACCTCCAACTCCATCACCCTGAACGTAGGAGCCCCACAGGGCTGTGTACTGAGCCCCCTGCTATACTCTCTCTACACCCACGACTGCGTGTCCTCACACAGCTCCACTTCCATTGTTAAATTTGCTGACGATACTGTGGTTCTGGGCCTCGTTTCCAACAATGATGAGGCCGCATACTTGGATGAGGTGGAGAGACTAACATCATGGTGCCAGGACAACTGTCTCTCTCTGAACGTGAGCAAAACCAAAGAGCTGATTGTAGACTTCAGGAAGAGACAGCAGCAGCCCTACACTCCTCTTATGATCAGCGGGACCCCTGTGGAGAGGGTGAGCAGCTTCAAGTACCTCGGTGTAAACATCTCCGAGGACCTGACATGGACTGCACACATCCAAACACAGATCAAGAAAGCCAGGCAAAGACTGTACCATCTGCGACAGCTGAGGAAATTCAGGGTCTCACCAGCTATCCTGAAAACTTTCTATTCAGGGGCCATAGAAAGTGTCTGACTCAGTGCATCTCAGAGTGGTATAATAATGCCACAAACCAGGACTGCAAACTCTACAGAGAGTCGTGCGCTTAGCTGAGCGCATCTCAGGGTCTGCTCTCCCTCTCTGCAGCACATCTACCTCAAACGCTGCAGAAGCAGAGCTGCTAAAATCATCAAGGACTCAACTCACCCCGGTAACCATCTTTTCATTTTACTGCCATCTGGCAGCGCTACAGGAGCATGTTGGCTAAAACGGAAAGACTGAAGAGGAGTTTCTTCCCTCAGGCCATCAGGCTCCTAAACTCAGGATCATAACATCCACAGGACTCAATTTAATAAACTGTAATCACATCCATTATTCCCCACCATCCACAATGCTGCTTTGTGTACATCCCCGGTACAACCTATTTGCACATTCTCCTGCACTGCACACTTTATCTCATTGCACATCTTACCCCTTATTTTATTTCTTATTTGTCTCTTATTTCATTCTCACCATATTTGTATATATATATATATACTCTCTCGTGTTTTGTTTCATAGTTTTTATTGCTTTTATGTTATTATTATGTTTTATTTTTATTTTATTTTTTTGCACTTTCCATTGAGCGGACCTGTCCTGATTAACATTTCACTACCTATTATACCCCGTATGATTATGTATGTGACAAATAATAAAGAACCTTGAACCTTCATTTCACTTAGTGTGAAAGCTTTTTCTGCATTCGCCAAAAAGAGAGCTGTTTATATTTAAAAACAAGCAAGCCCTGGGCCCTGTTCTGCGTACGTCGTTAACTCCGTTAGCTGGATTTGATTGTTGATGATTTCACTTGATCTTGGATCATTTGGTTCTTCGAAGCTCATCCTGGAGTTGTTGTCATAGCAACAAGTCCGTAAGCTTAAACCGGCTCGGGAGCAGCTTATTTCATGTAAACCGGATTAGATCGCATCTTTTTAATCAGAACTGATTCTTAAAATCTGCCCCAGCCACCGCTACTTTATTACACGAGTACCCTAAGGTTGTGTAGTCTATAATACTATAGTAGACACAGCCAGTTTGACTCATTTACAGATTTATTAGTGATGAAATAATTACTTTATAATTGTATTGGAGTCTTACACACATGCTATACAGATAATGTAGAGTCGTGCATTAATTTGAGTGATGACAGATATTATGGGATGGGCTTGATGGAGCGCAGGAGATGCAGATAACTTGATGCTGTCACGTACATCAATATTAACAGGAATAAATTGTTGAGGAAAGTTATTTTTAAAAGTAATGTATAAACATATTGCGTTACTCCCTAAAAAAGTAATGTAAAGTAATGCATTATTTTACTTTTGCATAATTTTTCTCATCTGGACTGGGCTTGCTTGTATAAAAAGTTATCCACCACTTTAGAGAAGTAAGATGTGTCACAAATGTCGACTTTAAAATCCCAGCCTAACTTGTTTTGCTTGTGTGTCTCAGGAGGGAGTTTGTGGACGGCTGTAAGGCGATCCAGGCCGACAGTATCCCGGGGATCTGCTCTCGGTTCTCCGTGCTGCTGGAGGAGTCCCGTGGAGAAGAGAGTTTCAGAGATCTCTACCGCTTCACCTTCCAGTTCGGGCTGGACGCCGAGCAGGGCCAGCGCTCTCTGCAGCGCTCCATCGCCATCGCGCTGTGGCGGCTCGTCTTCACGCTGGACACGCCGCCGCTGCTGGAGCACTGGCTGGACTTCCTGTCAGAGAATCCCTGCACCGTGCGCGGCATCTCTCGCGACACCTGGAACATGTTTCTGAACTTCACGCAGAGCATCGGCCAGGACCTCAGCAACTACAGCGAGGACGAGGCCTGGCCCAGCCTGTTCGACTCCTTCGTGGAGTGGGAGACGGAGAGACGGCGGAGAGAAGAGTCGGACTCCGGCGAGGCTGAGTCCGTGTGGCCGGGATCTTGAGGGCGGCTGCGTTTGGGATGGTGGTGAATTCTGGACGATGACGTGCGGTGGTGTTTCTGAGCCCGTCACTCTCCATCCTGATCTGTGACTAATTATTATGACATTTTCCGGTCTTACCGCATTGGGCATCCTGGTGCGCTCATCGGACTTTTGTTTTAATGAAAGGGCTTCAAACAAATCGTTTTTTTAAGCACTTTATTTAAGTTATTGCTACTGTTTCGTTTTATTTGTTTAATGTTCACATTCATCCAGAGCGCTAATATTTTGGGATTGACCAACACGCCAAAGAAAAGGGAATCTGTCAGCTGCCTGCCGAGTCCGAACACACACACACACACACACACACACACACACACCACGCCAGCATGAACGCTGCAGGGGACGTGTTTTAACGGTTCTTTTGTTGTGGTTCTGTTTAACATCAGACTGCAGTGATTGATGTCCTCACGTGCTTCCCTGATCATTTCTGATTTCTCGTCTGATGCGTTCATCGGTTCAGTGATTCTCATATATTCAGTGTCAGATGTGTGAGAGGGAAACACAGATTCATTTTGCAGTTGGACGTCTGCTGTGAGCTTTTATTTTACAGTTTACATTATTTTATTTTTATTCAAAGTGATTTAATTTGGGTCTTGTGTCTGGTTTTATATAAATAAACAGTTTAATAATTAATAAAAATGTGTTTCCAACATTGAACTTGGATTTTAGCGTATTTTTTACGGATCCTTCGTGTTGAATTTGTCAGAGATTCATTTTTTGATCTCTGATGTTCATTGCATCATCTGACTAGAGGTGGATCTGATGGAGTATTTAATATTTAATAGTATTTAATATTTAATAAATTAGACATTATTGTACTATTTTTCATATCCCTATTATATATGTTGTATTATATAATGTTTTATGATGGAATATATATCATTGCATTATATCAGTTAGATATGTGTGGATTCGACAACTTCATTCATTTATTAAGAAATATTTGAATATTAGTTTTACTTTCCTCTAATCAAAAATGTGTAGAAAGTGGAATGTATTATTTTCTTTGGTAATACAGTTTATATATGTGTGTTTGTGTGTCTTGATATTTTCACCCTGTTCCTCTGTACATCTTCAAAAGCTATTTCCTTTATGACCACCGGCCTTCAGGAAGTGACATCGTTTTGGAGGGAAAACAACAATCACAGTGAGTATCATCAAATTGTATTATCAAACAGAAACAGTTTGTTGGTAATATGAACATTTTAAAGATGGTTTAAAAACACTTAACTTTAGTTGTCACACCTTATGAAAGTGAACTCTCAATCCCTGAATGAACAAGGCTAGCTGCAGCCTCTTTATTTCCATTATTTATTTCAGGGTTCAAAAGGAACGGTCAATTTTTAGCCTATTTTATGAGTACAAATATGAATAAACGGACCGGATAGCAGTACTGTAACAACGATTAAAATAAAAAATACAAACTGGGCACATTAAAATTATAAACATTTAGATTTTGGTTATTCATATAATTTTGCATATGTATTTATTATATTTGACCGCTTTACATATTTAAACACGTGTTTCCATAGAAGGGTTAAAGTCAGTAGTGGCAAGACGAAATAAAAAAGTTATATTATAGAACAGTATTTCAACATATTAAAATACATGTTTTATGAAACTTGTTGCTATATCCAATGTAAATTCTATTGAGGAAAAAAAATATTTTAATTGATCTATTCATTGTCACAAAAGACTGACCGTTGTGAGAGAACGAGCATTATGCGTTGGCCGTACCTGTGTGGGCGGAGCTTCTTATAGAAGGCGTGCTATCATTGGCCATCGTCTCTGCGCTCTGTTCTCTGTGTGTGTAGAGCGCGCGCTGTGATTGTCAGCGTTTCTCCTGGTTACCAGCCCTCGCTGAACGCACAACACAGACGCTCCTGCAGCAGAAGGGCGATTTCAGCGGAGAAATGTCATGGACTGTAAGTTGACAGGGTTTATTTTTCAACACTGTTTATTTCAGAGTTTGTAGAAATGAATACCAGAGTTAATATGATGATTTATGCCGTAGAGTTTAAATAGCGAATGGTTTGTGTGTGTGTGTTGTTAGCAGCGAGGCTAATTTTCAGCATGTTAACATCTGTATAACATCTGACCGCTTTCTCTGTCTGGTCAGTTTGTTTAGACTAGATTCACTTTAATAATACTGAGCTCAGTGTTAGCTTTGGAACCAGGTCAAACATTATTAAACATTACATATATACAGTCAATAAAGGTGTTTAAAGTCATAGTTCTGTAGCGTTAACTACTGTCTGTTCTTCGAGTATAACTGAGATTATATGCGGTTTGTTTTCTTTCAGCAGTTTTTGTCTTTCTTGTATCGGTACATAATACATATGTCTGTGCAGCAGCTCATTTAAATCTAGAAAAGTTTATTATCCTTCGCTTACCTAAATAGTAGTTATAGATAAGTTATTGTTTCCATTTTATATCATACAAGAAGACTGTGTACTGAAAATAAAACCAGAAACAACAGGGTTTGTATTGTAAACTAAAAATAAACCATAAGAAAACTGTTCTTTTATTTGAAAAACTAATGTTAACTGAAATAAAATATAAAAATACAAATTTTTGTTTTAACTAGTCTCCAAGACAACATTTCACAATTACTTTCACTTGATTGACTAAAATAACTATTAATGTATTGAAATAATCTTCTTCCCAATCAAGAGCAAAACTCCTCGTTTATCAGCTGTGCATCTTACCCTTTATCTTCTTTTCTCTGTCTGTTTTCTCTCTTCTCTTCTGGTGTCCAGATGCTGTGATTGAAAAACAGTGCAGATTCTGTAAGAGTCGTCCTGTCTCTCTTCTTTCTGTTGTAACCTCCTCTCTGGGTGCATGCAAGAACAAGCATATAATACAAATGACTCTTATAAACTAATTATTTTCAATGAATCACTCTTAAAGACTCTCAAATCAGTTTTAGACTCAAGAGTTACTGGATCACCCAAAAATACAAAAAGCTGAATATGTACTCGCCCTCAGGCTATTCAAGATATTGATGAGTTTGACAGATTTGGAGAAATGTAGCATTACGTCACTTGCTCTGCAGTGAATGGGTGCCGTCAGAATGAGAGTCCAAACAGCTGATAAAAACATCACAATAATACACACCACTCCAGTCCATCAGTTACAACAGGGGAGGGAAGCGTTATTATGGATTATGGACTTTTGTGGGTGAAATATTGCTTTTAAAGATTTAGTTTTTCTCTTAAAATACTTGCTCCTGTCTCGGGTTAATATACAAAGTCAACTAATGACTGAAAGCAAACATGTCATTATTTGTCATCATATTTTTGCTTCCTCAAAATTGCTAAAAGATTTGTTCAGTAATCATAATTGTCAAATCAATAGGACATTCCTTGATATTCCCATCCATCCCATCTGTCAGCGCTGTCTCTCTGTGTATCTTTGTATATCATCGAGTGTCTCTGAGAGTTTGTGTTGTGTGTCTTTGTCTCTGAGAGTTTGTGTTGTGTATCTTTGTATATCATCGAGTGTCTCTGAGAGTTTGTGTTGTGTATCTTTGTCTCTGAGAGTTTGTGTTGTGTATCTTTGTATATCATCGAGTGTCTCTGAGAGTTTGTGTTGTGTATCTTTGTATATCATCGAGTGTCTCT
The DNA here is from genome assembly GCA_003573665.1 of Oxygymnocypris stewartii. NCBI lineage: Eukaryota > Metazoa > Chordata > Actinopteri > Cypriniformes > Cyprinidae > Oxygymnocypris > Oxygymnocypris stewartii. Next base: position 19,388 of record QVTF01002127.1, on the reverse strand, counting down.
GAGAGTTTGTGTTGTGTATCTTTGTATATCATCAATGTCTCTGAGAGTTTGTGTTGTGTATCTTTGTATATCATCGAGTGTCTCTGAGAGTTTGTGTTGTGTATCTTTGTCTCTGAGAGTTTGTGTTGTGTATCTTTGTATATCATCGAGTGTCTCTGAGAGTTTGTGTTGTGTATCTTTGTATATCATCGAGTGTCTCTGAGAGTTTGTGTTGTGTATCTTTGTCTCTGAGAGTTTGTGTGTGTGTCTTTGTATATCATCGAGTGTTCTCTGAGAGTTTTGTGTTGTGTATCTTTGTCTCTGAGAGTTTGTGTGTGTATCTTTGTATATCATCGAGTGTCTCTGAGAGTTTTGTGTTGTGTATCTTTGTATATCATCGAGTGTCTCTGAGAGTTTGTGTTGTGTATCTTTGTCTCTGAGAGTTTGTGTTGTGTATCTTTGTATATCATCGAGTGTCTCTGAGAGTTGTGTTGTGTATCTTTGTGTCTCTGAGAGTTTGTGTTGTGTATCTTTGTATATCATTGAGTGTCTCTGAGAGTTTGTGTTGTGTATCTTTGTCTCTGAGAGTTGTGTGTTGTGTATCTGTATATCATCTAGTGTCTCTGAGGGTTTGTGTTGTGTATCTTTGTCTCTGAGAGTTTGTGTTGTGTATCTTGTATATCATCGAGTGTCTCTGAGAGTTTGTGTTGTGTATCTTTGTCTCTGAGAGTTTGATGGTTGTGTGTATCTTTGTATATCATTGAGTGTCTCTGAGAGTTTGTGTTTTTGTGTGATCTTTGTCTCTGAGAGTTTGTGTTTGTTGTATCTGTAGATCATCTAGTGTCTCTGAGGGTTTGTGTTGTGTATCTTTTGTCTCTGAGAGTTTGTGTTGTGTATCTCTGTATATCATCTAGTGTCTCTGAGGGTTTGTTGTTGTGTATCTTTGTCTCTGAGAGTTTGTGTTGTCTGCAGGAGCTCGGCAGGAGCAGGGCGGGGGAAACACTCTCGCCCGAGGAGAGCTGGATGAATATTTAATCAACCTGCAGCACAAAAAACAGGTTTGATGACACACCCGAACACAAACGTACAAAAACAGGTCAGATAACACAAGCATGGGTAACCGTGTGAGCTCAGGTTGAATGATATGGCTACTATTACAAGCACAGCAGGAATCACATGCAAACACTGCTCGTGCATGTGACGCTCTACAAGATTGGACCCGCTAATGAGCTGCTCTGATTGGCTGGAAACCGTTAATGAGCTGCTCTGATTGGCTGGAAACCGGTTAATTGAGCTGCTCTCATTGGCTGGAAACCGTTAATGAGCTGCTCTGATTGGCTGGAAACCGTTGATGAGCTGCTCTGATTGGCTGGAAACCGTTAATGAGCTGCTCTGATTGGCTGGAAATCGTTAATGAGCTGCTCTGATTGGCCTGGAAATCGTTAATGAGCTGCTCTGATTGGCTGGAAACCGTTAATGAGCTGCTCTGATTGGCTGGACATCGTTAATGAGCTGCTCTGATTGACTGGAAATCGTTAATGAGCTGCCTCTGATTGGCTGGAAACCGTTTAATGAGCTGCTCTGATTGGCTGGGAAACCGTTAATGAGCTGCTCTGATTGGCTGGAAATCGTTAATGAGCTGCTCTGATTGGCTGGAAATCGGTAATGAGTCTGCTCTGATTGGCTGGAAACCGTTAATGAGCTGCTCTGATTGGCTGGAAATCGTTAATGAGCTGCTCTGATTGGCTGGAAAACCGTTAATGAGCTGCTCTGATTGGCTGGAAACCGTTAATGAGCTGCTCTGATTGGCTGGAAATCGTTAATGAGCTGCCTCTGAGTGGCTGGAAACCCGCTCGAGTGGAATTCAAACTGGCCGTGGACATTGTGTAGCGTTACGTGACGTGTTGTCTTGGGACTCACAACCAGCTGCCGTGAAACGAACGCACATGATTCAGAAAGCTGAATTTGTTGGATCTCCACTTGTTTACGATCTCATTGGAGATATCGGCATGCAAAAAAAGTCTAATTTTTATATTTAATTTAATCTAAAATTATGAGGGATTAGTCAAATCTATAGTTATTAGTATATATTATACTAATGATTCATTATTAATAATATTGTCAAATTAAATTACTAATAATGAAGGGCAGTGTTTACGTCTGGTTGGGCTAGATGTTCATTTATTCACAAAAAAATATACATTTAAATTTTTATTTCATATCTAATGTTACATTTAAATATCTAATTTAAAATGTATTATGTAACGTTTATTTGAATGATGTATTTATTATTATTATTTCTAAGGTTTCTTAATAGAGCAAATTTGCAATAATTAAATAAAAAAGTAATACAGCAAGGATACATTAAATTGATCAAAATATTTTGTATTTAAAATCAATGCTTTTCTTTTGAGCTTTATATTCATCAAAGAATCCTGAAAAAAGTTTTATCATGGCTTCTGCAAAATTATGGAGCAGCACAACTGTTTTCAACATTGATAATAATCAGAAATGTTTATTGAGCAGCATATTAGAATGATTTTTTGAAGATCATGTGACACTGAAGATGGAGGAATGATGCTGAAAATATATTCCCATAGAAACCGTTATATTCAATTGTAATAATGATTAAGAATTTTACAGTTTGATTTTACTTGTTGAGCATAAGAGAAGTCTTTCAAAAACATAAAAAAATCCAACAGACCGCAGTGAATTCATAATCAAAAGTGACAGAAAACCAGATTATTATGTTTGCGAAACATAAAACCACATGCATGTGATCAAACATGTAATACATATGTTGCATAGAGTGAAATGTACATTGAAATACCTGAATAATGAAGTTAATGAACTTGAATAGCCATTGTTTAAATACTCTAATTACGACTGTGATCTTTCAGTCACTGTGAGACGAGCATCTAGTGTGTGTGTGTGTGTGTGTGTGTGTGTTTTATGTTCTCAGGGCGTTGAGAAGACTGCGGAGGAAGGATCCTCACCAGACGGAGTTAGAGCTTTTGGAGCAGGGCTTCAATCTGTACATCAACGGCGCTCATGTCAACACCGCTAATGCGCCTCAGAACAGCCGATCCAGCAGGAAAACCGTCCAGCCTTCGGTAGCGGTCCATCCGCCGGCACAGAGAAACACACGCACTGCAGGTAAACACTCACCCTACACAGACGTATGAGCACAGGCTTCTTGTGACGTCTGACTGAAATAAAGCATCTCTGTTCACATAGATTCATCCAGAGAGAGTGGAGAGAAGTGTGCGGTCGATCGACAGAAACAGAGGAGCCACACGGCTGCCTGAAGAAAGCACAGAGACGACGATGGGTGCAGGTACACAGACACACACATGCACAGACACACACACAGCTCACAGACACAGACCACGCACAGACACGCACGCACGCACACACACAGACACACGCACGCACACACACGCACACAGACACACACAGACACACACACACCACACACAGACACACACATGCACATAGCACGCACTCGACGCACACACACACGCACAGACACAGACACGCACAGACACGCACGCACACACACAGACACACAGACACACGCACAGGACACACAGACACACGCACACACACAGACACACAGACACACACAACACACACACACAGACAGACACACACACACAGACACACAGACAGACACACACACACACACACACCAGACACACACACAGACAGCACACACACCACACACACAGGACACAAAGACATACACAGACACACAGACAAACACACACACACACACGCACAGACACGCACACACAACACACACACACACAACAACACACACCACACACACACACACACACACACACCACAACACACACACGCACAACACACACGCACAGACACACACACACCAACACACACACACGCACAGACAACAACACACACGCACACACACACACACACACACACACCACACAGACACACACACACACACACACACCACAGACACAGACACACACACACACACAGACAACAACACACAGACAGACACAGACACACACACAGACAGACACACACACAGACACAGACAGACAGACAGACACACACACACACACACACACACACTCGCGCGCAGACACACACACGCGCGCAGACACACACACACACACACACACACACAGACAGACACACACACACACAACACACACACACACACACACACAACACACAACAGACAGACAGACAACAGACAGACACACACACACACAGACACACACACACAGACAGACACAGACACACACCAGACAACACACAGACACACAGACAGACAGACAGACAGAAGACACACAGACACACACACACACTCGCGCGCAGACACACACACGCGCGCAGACACACACTCACAACACGCGCAGACACACACACACATACGCGCGCAGACAGACACACAGACACAGCACGCACGCACGCACGCACTCACACACAGACATACACACACACACAGACGCACACGCACACACACACACACGCTGTCCAGTTACTGCTAACGGCTTCATAAGTCACTCGTACTATCACTTGAACGAACCCCAAACACTAGACGTGTGCTGTATGAACTGCTGTAATTCTTTCCCTTTCTGTTCTTCAGTATGGCACTGCATTTTAACTTTATGCACATTGCTGTAGGAATCTGTGAACATCTGCACTGAGAAAGAGAAAAGAGTGAAGATTTCACCAGAGCAAGATACTCCGATGACTTTGAGCCGTACAAGAGTGCAGATATGGAGGTGAGAATATGTCTCTATGATTGTGCAGTTTTCATCTCAGGAATAATGTTGCATTTATCACGTCAGAATGACCGTAATTACTAGTTCTCAACTCTGGCCAATCTAGATTTAATTATAGCTTATAAGCTCCAACTTCCAGATGTGATTCTTACTTTTTAATATTGTAAGGTGAGTTAATGTAGGTAGGTATTTTTTGAAAACGCATGAATCCATTTTTTGCATTATGAGCATTGCCATATAATACATTATTTCTGAATTTAATAACATCAACATTTATATGTAAATATATAAGGGATAAACAGAATATGTCTTCTTCTTTTTATTTATTTTATTTTATTGTGATTTTATTTAACCTGTTGACGTCTTCACTGGCCAGAAATATGAGAACATTTATTAATTTTATTTTGAAATTTGCTTACATTTTCTCATTTTTAATGTATATTTTATCTATATTATTTCATGTTTTTGTATTATAAAAAATTAAAAAAATGTTATTATGTTTTTCACCCATATAATAATTCTTCAAACGTTAAGAATTCTGTACAAAGAAAATTAGCGATAATAGCTTGATTTATGAAGTTTTTTTAATAACACAGGAAATTCCAAAACATCTATTTGTGTTATGAGCATTGCCTTGAATTTGCAATATTTCATAATTATGATATTTTCAGTGGAATGAGGTGTGAAAAAGTTTTTTGACAGTCTGAACAAATAATGAGTCACTAGCGCATTGTATTGTGGGGATGCAGTATTGCGGGTATATTCCACGCATACAGAAAGTTGTGTACATTACACATGCTACATACTACTCTCTTTGAGAATAGTAGCTTAGTATGCCATTCTGTTATAACGACTGTAAAACCTGTGTTTGTCTCTCAGTCTGCTCTCGACAGCAGTAAAGCGTCACGTTCTGTCGGCCTGAGGTCACGCAGCGAGCCGGAGACTGTCGACAGGGTTCTTCTGAATGCTGACCAGGTCAAGGTGAGTAAGATCTACACAAACATTGCATTGCTCTTAAAAGGATCGTTCACCCAAACATCTTCCTACTCAATGCTTGACCAGCGTTTGTGTGTTCAAGGCGCTGCGACACAGCCTGGAGGCGAGCGTCAGACGCAGCACTCGAGACTCAGCCGGAGAGGAGTCGGAGGAGGAATGGATCGAGGAGCAGATCGAGAGAGAGGAGAGCAGCGACAGTCTCCCTGACCTCACACTTCCTGCCCAACCCGCAAGCCAGCCAATCAGCAAGCAGCTCAGCCATGGTAACCTCATCATGCTGGAATTCAGCCCCTCCCCGCAAGGTAATGATTTCTGACCGCAGTCTCAAAGTAGGTTATTTCATACATGTTTTTTTAAACAGTAATATTTCTTGTTTTGTTTAATATGTTTTTATAATTGTTAGTTTATTCACTATTAGTACTTAGAATTAAAACAATTTAAATATGGAATTAAATTTCCCTCCAAATTGCACCGCTCTGGTTCCTCAACAGGAGGAAGGATGTTAGCTCAGAGAAAATCAGTGGTCATTTTTAATTTGTGTGCGTGCGTGTGTGTGTGGCGTATCTGTGTGTGTGTATCTCTGTGTGTGTGTGTGCGTGTGTGTGTGTGCGTCTGTGTGTCTGTGTGTGTGTCTGTCTGTGTCTGTTTCTGCGTGTCTGTGTGTGTGTCTGTCTGTGTGTGTGTGTCTGTCTGTGACTGTGTGTGTGTGTGTGTGTGTGCGTGTGCGTCTGTGTGTCTGTCTGTGTCTGTTTCTGTGTGTGCGTGTCTGGGTGTGTGCGTGTCTGGGTGTGTGCGTGTGCATGTCTGTGTGTCTGGGTATGCGCGTGTGTGTGTGTGTCTGTGTGCGTCTGTGCGTGTGTCTGTTTCTGTGTGTGTGGTGTGTGTGTGTGCGTCTGTGTCTGCGTGTGCGTCTGTGTCTGCGCGTGCGTGTGTGTCTGTGCGTGCGTGCGTGCGTGCATGCGTGTGCGCGTGTGCATGTGCTTGTGCGTGTGCGTCTGTGTGTGTGTGTGTGTGTGTGTGTGTGTGTGTGTGTGTGTGTGTGTGTGTGTGCGCGCAGGTGCAGGTGGGCGAAAGATGGAACACTCTCTCTCAGCTAAAAGAAAGGACGATGTGGAGTCGTACATCCCTACCAAACCAGTCACCGTCAGGAGACCGACAGAGAGAACATCTGGTAGCAGACAGGAGAAGTCACGTATGTGCTACTCACACTTACTCAACAGTTTACGCTTCAATAACAGTCATGCGATCATTAACAGTTTATTGAGAAATATGTTCATAAAGTCTGGCCCGCATTGCAGTACACGTTGCATGCTCCCATTTAAGTTAGGATGCTGCTTTAGTAGGCAGCGAGACCAGTACCAGTTCTAACGAGACTAACATATGATGTGTTGTCTTGTAGGGCCGTGCAGTCGTATAGAGCGCCCTCTGTCTGCGGCTCGTAGGTGCAGGAGGAGCGAGATTCAGAGGAAACGGCTGCCGGCGTGTTTCAGGCCTTGCAGAGAGAGAACACGCCGCTGCTAACGCCCCGGCGGGAGAGGAGCTACACACACACGCCGGTAGAGCTTCATTTACATCAGTTTCAGCACTTATAAAATACTTTGTCATACTTAAATAATAGATAATGTAGCCTAATTAAGATGAAGAGGCACTGTAAAATGTCTGCCTGCATGTTTTGAGGAGGAGGAGGAAGATGATGATGATGATCGGGTTATCAGAGCTATGCAGAGAATCGCTCTCATGGAACCGAGGTATGCAGTCCTAAAGCATGTATATAGTGTTGTGGAAGCTACTTTTGAAGTGGTTCAATAAACGTTTGGGTCAGTTTTTCTACTTTCCAAGGCTGCATTTATTTGATCAAAAATATAGTAATATTGTGAAATATTATTACAATTTAAACAACTGTTTTTTTATTTGTATATATTGTCAAATGTATTTTATTCCGGTGAACAAAACAGTATTTTCAGCATCATTACTCCAGTCTTCAGTGTCACATGATCCTTAATATGTTGCTGAAGAAACATTTCTGATTATTATTAATGCTGAAAACAGTCACGGTGCTGAGTATTTGTTTGTAGAAAACACTACAATTAATTTTCAGGATTCTTGGATGAATAGAATTAGTTTTTAATAGAAATCTCTTGTAACATTAAAAGCCTCTGCTGTCACTTTTGCCTCGGCATCCTTTATAAATAGAAACTTTAATTCCTTTAAAAAAGTTCCTACACCAAACTTTTGAACATGATTGTAGTAAACATTTACAACAAATAAAACCCCAAAACTATAGCACACCTTTATTATATGATGAACATGCAACTAAATGGTTCTATTCTCTAACGTTGTATCTTTTTCTCCGTCTCTCTCAGGCAGCAGAAGTGTTTGTTAAAGGCTCTGGAGAAGATCGATGCTGATGATCAGTCTGATCTCACCGAGAGCAGCAGCTTCTCTCTGACTGTGAGTAAATCTGATTTAACGTCTACTTCTATAGTAGACAGGTGACCTATGAATGAGGAAAAACAACATCTTCGGGTTTATGGACCATAGTAATCATTCAACCAGCTGCTATAGGTCTTTATGTGACTAAATCTTCTCTGTTTGCATGACACAGAGCGATGCATCTCTGCAGGTGACCCCCACTCTGTACGTGACCATGGAGATCCTGTCAAACTGGGGTCACCCGGGTCAGGTGGGGCTCACAGAGGTTCAGTTCTTCTGTCCACAAAATCACAAGCTCTACGTGTCTCCACATGACCTGGACGTTCGCAACACGGACCAGCCCGGGAACCTGGCTGCCCTCGTCAACGGAAAAACTAAAGTAAGCGGGGCAAACAGACTACCGTAGAACAAAGATAATAACTGATGCAAATAATTAGCGTGTGTTCCATATCTGTGTGCTTTTAGACCACAAAAGAGCGTCACATGTGGGCTTGTCCCTTCCACTCGCCCGTCCAGCTGTATTTTATCATCAGGAATGTGGAACGAGTGCCGAACTTCAACATCTCTCGGATCAAAATGTGGAATTATAACCACAGCCTTAATGTAAGTACAGCCGAAGCTGATCGATTAAACAGAACGTCTGCTGACACACTGCAGGTGAAGCGCTTACGAAACACATGATCAACACATCAGAGAGATTAAAACCTTCTATTTGACATATTTCTATGGATTTTTTCATTTCATCAACCTATGCAACACATGCCAACCGACTTAAGTTTGAATCATTTATAAATCTGCTGTCAACAAAAGAAAGCTGCAATTTTCCACCAAAATAAATTAATTTAATAAATTATTAAATTAATTATTATTATTTGTACTATTATAGTAGTACTTTTTTGTTATTTTACAGTGCAATGGTATTATTTTAATAGTAATCAGTTTCTTTAATTAAAAAAATGTAAATAGTAATATGTTTTATTTCAATAGTAATCAGTTTTTTTATTGATTAGTTAATGTTTAAAAAATGTAATAGTAATATAATAATAATTATTATTGTGTAGTATATTGAATGGGGAGTAAAAACAGGTTCTCCTGCTGTGTAAGGAGTAAAGGGAACCAGTTCAAATTATTTTTATAGCAGTCAAATGTAAATCTTGGCCAAATGAAAAACTTTAAGAGAGAAAAACTTGGGAGAAAACAAGATAGACTTGTATGCAGTTGCTAAGGTGTTGCTAGGGTGTTCTGGGTGATTGTTTGGTCTGAATCAAGAGGTCTTTAATGTTCATCTATGGGTGAAGTGCGTCATATATTGTGAGCAAACGCCAATGTAATGTAAATGTATTAAAGAGTTATTGTGCTCTCTTGCACTATTGTAAGATATTAATTCATGCACAAACAGAAAAGGTGTGGTGTGTGTGTGGTCTCTGTGTGAGAGTGTGTGTGTGTGTGAGAGTGTGTGTGTGTGAGAGTGTGAGAGTGTGTGAGAGTGTGAGTGTGAGTGTGTGTCTGTGTCTGTGTGTGTGTGTGAGAGAGAGTGTGTGTGTGTGTATATGTGGAGCAGTTGGGGATTAGCTGCAGGGATTATCTGAGTTTAGCTCCCCCCACACGTCAGTCTGTTCACTGCACTCGTCCTCCGGGCATGAACGTCTCCGTACACACTAACTGACGTACAGATACAGACAGATTCAACGGTAGAGAGGGACTCGTCTCTGTGTGAGTGTTGAGAGAGTGCTGTATGATGTGCCTCCTGCATGTTTTTATTTCATTTCTAGTCTGCGGTGTGTAGTGTGTAGTCGAACATCACTATTACTATGACTTAAACGTGGAGCTAGGCGTTTGTTCAAATAATTCAGAAGTATTAGACTTTGATACGTAACTTGTCCTGCTTGTGTTATCGGTGTGCTCTAACTTCTCAGATTTAAGACTCGCATGCATCTTTTTACAATAAAATTAGATTCCCATAAGTATAATATTTCTTTAAAGAAATGCTATATATACACACACACACACACACACACACACACACACACACACACACACACACATAAATATTATTTATTAATTTATCAGATGCTTTTGCAGAAGCAACCTACAAATGAGGAATACAACAAGTGACTTATATATAAAATATATAAAATGACTTATATATAAAGAATATATATATATATAAACATTGTTTAATTAATTTATATATATATATATATATATAGTGTGTTTTTTATGATGATTCATGTCATATTATATATTATATCACTTCTTCCAAAATATTTTGGGGATATTTGTGCCTTTTATTGAATAAAATAGTCAACTTTAATAGATAATTAAGTGTTATTTATTCAAACTATTTATATTATTAGTAGTGCTGTCAAACGATTAATCGCATCCAAAATAAAATATTTACATTATATATGTATGTGTACTGTGTATATATAAATACACACACATACAATATATATTTAGAAAATATTTATGTTTATATATTCTTATACTATATATAAATATATTTAATATATAAACATAACATATTTTTCTTAAATATATACATGCATGTGTTTGTATTTATATATAAATAATAAACATACACCGTATATACATTATGTAAACAAACTTATTTTGGATGCGATTATCGTTTGACGGCACTAATTATTATTTTTATTTTTATTAGTATTTTTTATACAAACTCATTATTATATTTGTATAGTAGATAGGTGACAGGTGAATGTATAATATTTTATAATGTGTGTGTATATATATTATATATATATTAGAATGGTTTTATCCCATTAGGAACAGTTAATAGTGTTACGGAGATATTAATACCCAGATGTGTTTGCTCATTGGTAACACTCACATTTGATGATCTATTTGAACGTGTGTGTTTTTTCTGACAGGATCTGGACGTTGGCGCGCGACACGTTCGCTTGTATGTGAACAGCACTCTGGTGTTCGAGGGTCAGCTGGAGAAGGGCTGTGGTAACCAGGTCTTTGACTACAGCATCTCCATTGAGCTCCAGGAACCACATCTCCCAGAGTGCACCTCTCCAAGCCCTGTCTCTTCAGGACACAGCTCACATGACCCAGAGCCCCAGGAGTCGAAGGCTGGTGTCTCGGCAGTAGAAACAAGCCAGGACAAATCTGACCCAGTTAACCCTGGCACCTGTATGGCAGAAAATGCAGAGAACCTCCCTAGAGAGAGACCCATCGCCTCCTCTGGACCTCACGTTACCCGCCGGCCGGATGGAGACGGTGACCACGCAGCCGTCCTCCAGCCGCACTCCACACTGGCTCCAGCTTCTGAATCGAACCGCAGTGGACGAGGCTGAAGCATCTCGGGATCGAGAGCGTCCTCAGTGGCTCCAGTCGCAGAATACAGCCGAACCCAAACACTCAGTGCTGCCTGACATCTCGTGCAACCCTGTGCGCTCCTGTAAAGAAGCCTCCAGCAACAAAGGCCTGCGGAGAACCGCGTCCAGAGAATTCAGGTTCTGATTCGTTGGATTTGGACCCCGATCTGGGACTGAATTACAGCTTGTGGACAGAACAAGAATCGCACTTAGAGCAGCACTTGAGCGATCGGTTGGACCAGGGTTTGGACCTGTGGGATGAGCGGTTTGAGAGGACCGAGCGGCCCATCAGCAGCAGGAGAGGTTCAGCACGGTCTGTAAACAGAACACAACCGGACCGCAGCAGCGACTTCACCGCAACAGGTGCATTCTGAACATACACTGAAGCTGCATTCTAGCCGTCTTGAGTAGTGTGTACGATTAGAGTTCGGTCTTTGCTAATTATAGTGCACTGAAAAATGATAAAGCTTCTCAGATGGTCTATTCATGCTTTTCTGGTATAACCTTACCCACAATCCCTGGTGTTAGACAGGTTTGTGGCACTTGGTTCTAGGACTGGGTGACATCTCTATTCATCAGGAAAAAAAAAATAATACAAAATTGAGTTTTTCCTTTTTGGGCATATTCAATATTTTTATGAATGCAGTTTTGACAGAAGATTTTGCAGCAAATCACAATAAAGTTTGCATTATATTGCTATTGTATAGTAAAACTACTACTACTTCTCAAAGTGGTAATAATAATGACAACAATAATTAAGAAATATATAATTCAGATATTTTTTCATGAAAATTCTGTTGTGCAAAAAAAAATGAATTAAATAATTAATTATTAATTGAATTAGCAGCATGTTATCTTCCAAAAACATTTATACCTTTTTTTGTTGTAAATTAATTGTTATATTTTCATTACTAGCTGCTTATTTGACAAAAAGCACTTAGTTGAAAAAGTAAAAAATTGTGGTCAATTAATAATTTTTCATTTATTCACATTTTATTATATATTATTGAGGCCTAACAAACATACGGAAAAAGACCCTAAGACAGGAACATTATTAAAGATATGAATGCTTATCTTTGTAATGTTTTGTCAAACGCTTTGTCTATAAAATGGTATGAAACTCTCCTCTACTTCCAAGGGATCAAATCAAATACCGCCCCTCTTTTTCTCTGTTGGTTTCACACAGAAGTATGTCAGAAAACTGAGGTGAAATGTGTTTTCAGCTGTTCGTTTCAGTGTGGTTTCATGAATCTTAATACACCCTGCATACTTTCCCATCACCAGTGCATACTAGAAATATATAACTCGGATTTGCTAATCCTACTTCCCTATGAATTTATGCTCAGTTTTAGTTCATGACTGCTTATGTTTCTTCTTGCCACAGGAAGGAAAGCAGCCCACCGTCCGTCCGCAACAGAAGACCGAAACCTCATTGGTGTGAACCGGATGACCCGTTAATGGAATCCTGGGACTCGTTGACGAAGTTTAACCAGTGTCAGCGAGGACGGATCTCCAACATGGGGCTGGAGGGAGATATTTTTGACGAGTTTGTTCAGCGTCAGTCCCGTCCGACACCCGTCTCCACCCGATGCCCCGTCCGCACCGGCCCTCCCTGATTCTGACGACCCCGAGGATGACCCTCGTGACCCCTGACGAGGACTTCGAGATCCCGGTGCTCCCGCAGGGTCGCCACCTCGTCATTAACATCCTGTCCACGTGGGGCGACCGTCACTACGTCGGCCTCAACGGTATCGAGATCTTTTCTCCAACGGTGAGCCGGTCACACCGGTCCACATCATGGCCGACCCACCGGATATCAATATCCTGCCGGCCTACGGGAAAGACCCACGCGTCGTTACTAACCTGATAGACAGAGTACACCGGACGCAGGACGACATGCACCTCTGGCTGGCCCCGTTCACTCCGGGTCGCAAGCACGTCATCAGCATGGATCTGGGGGGTAGATGTTGCCTCGCGATGATCCGAGTTTGGAATTACAACAAGTCCAGGATTCACCGTTCAGAGGAGCGAGAGAAGTGGAGATGATTCTTGATGGTCGTTGTATATTCCAAGGGGAGATCGCCTAAAGCTTCTGGAACGCTGTCCGGAGGTAAGGTGCTGATTCTGAAAATAGTGGCTATTTTGCTTAAGAATGTCACACTTTCTCACTATTTATATATTGGATTTTGTAATATTGTGTGATTTTGACATGCATTTATAAGGTGATTATGCCTTAAGCAGCAGAAACACTGCCATAGAGACATGATTCCGGTCTTCCTATGAGCCAGATTAACACTATTTGAAAAACTACAACAAGAAGCGAAGTGGGACAGAAAGAGAGGGGTGGGATCTGATTCTGAAGATGTTTAATGCTAATTTTAATTTCAGGGTTTTCAGAAGAAAATGCAAACATGAACCAGATGTTTTCTGCAGGTGTTTTAATGCATCCAAACGTTGACCGAAAATTACAGATTTGGTGAAAAGGCTTATTTATAAACCTGTGTTAAAGTTCTTCGAAACGAAATGGCGTATTTGAACAGATTTGTTGACTATTTTTCCATTTTCAACTTTCAACATTTGACTGCTTTTATTTTGATAACTGCACCAAAGCATGCATATATATATACTGCAAAGTAATAGGAAAGTTGTTTTTTTTTTTGGAGGTGATTTTAGGCCCTTATTTGCAAGTCAGCAGAGCAGATATTTAAAGACCCAAAGCTGTGTAATTGATAATTAAAACACTTAATTGTTGAAACTTCATCATGGTTTCATTTCATTCAGCACTGGATCAGTTTGGCGATACCATCCTGTTTCACCACTGGATGATGACATCCTGGAGGCCATGGCGCAGTATGATGAGCACGTTTGGAGTGAGATGGAGATTGGCGGGCCGGGCGTTGGAGGAAGAGGAGCTGCAGCGGCCGAGGACGGGCTGACGGTGAAGGAGAGGAGAGGCCGTTCACACAGGCAGGGTTCAGGAAAGGAGGATACACACGCCCTCGGATATGTGATGCTGCTTTTAAAAACACTCATATTGTAGATTTTGGGGCTTAATATAAAAGTGGAGTTATTTTTATTAAAAGTAATTAATTCGAGGATGCATTTAAAGGTGGCCAAATGTTGATATTTGAATGTCACCAAAACAAAAACGCCCCCTAACCCCAAAAAGGTCCTGTGCCCCTATTTTAATAGCTCCGCCCCACACATACATATGCAAACCCAGGCAACGATTAGTTCTGGGAAACAAAGCAAAACCTAATGTTACACCGTGTCTACACCGGACCAGCGGTCAGGTACTATAGAAGTCATTTATAATCAGGGATGCGGTCTATCATTGGATGCTGCGCGGCGCCGACAAATCTCAGAAAGAAAACTGCTGCCAAGTTCTATTTATTTGAATTTAATTATTTGAAGTGATGTGTGGCGAAGTGATGATTTTGTGCTCTGCATTTAACCCATCCAAGTGCACACACACACACAGCAGTGAACACACACACACACCCGGAGCAGTGGGCAGCCAATGCTGCGGATCCCGGGAGCAATTGGGGGTTCGGTCAAGGGTCTCGCCTCAGTCATGGTATTGAAGGTGGAGAGAACACTTGTTATTCACTCCCCCCACCGACAATTCCTGCCGGACCAAGATTCGAACCCACAACCTCGGGTTAAAAGTCCGATGCTCCATCCATTAGGCCACGACTGCCTTTATGACATGCTGACACAAATTTCAAATGATTTTCAACAGTCGCTGTATCGTGTCCAGTGTAGACAGACTTTAGGTGTGTTTCTCACCTATCGAGAAGAACCAAAGCAACCTCGGCGTCCGATCGCAGGCCTTCGCTCCTTGAGTCTCTCCAGCGCTGGAAAGCTGATCTGATATTTACACGGGTACTTCTTGCCTTATCGTTCGCAGACGTTTTCCTCTTTTTTTATCCGCCATCTCAATCTTTCTGTCACTCGGCTCAGCTGTTCACTAAACGCTCTCTCCTCCACATCATGAGTAGACACGCCCCTAACTGCTGATTGGCTACAAGTTTGTTTTGGTACTCGCCCCGACTTGTTGTAAAATTACATTACCTTTTAATTGATCAAAAAAGACAGTAACAGTAAAGACGTTTTTAACCTTCCAAAATATTATATTTCAAGTAAATGCTGTTCTTTTGAAAATTCTATTCATCAAAGAATCCTGATAAAATGTTTCCAGCTGCAAAAATAGTTTTTAACATTAATCAGAAATGAGCAGCAAATCAGCATATTATAATGATTCCTGAAGGATCATGTGACACTGAAGGCTGGAGGAATGATGCTGTTGTGTTTGTGTTGTATGAAACCATGTACTTGAAATTATGAATGAAGAAAATAAATGTAGTATAAAAAAATAAATGTGTAAATGAGCCCTATATAAAATCCTGCTCTTGTTTTTATGTATTATCGAGGGCAAACAATGTTTGGATATGAATTATGGGATGTGTTTTGCTTCAGATGGATCTGGACCACATCGCTGCAGCTGAACTGTGTGCTGATACTGGAGAGGAACAACAGGACTTTATACTGGCAGTAGTGAGTATCCATAAAACTACAAACTAAGTAGGTTTTCTATTATTTAACTGTTTGATGTGTGTGTGTGTGTGTGTGTGTGTGTGTGTGTGTGTGTGTGTGTGTCTGTGTGTGTGTGTGTGTGTGTGTGTGTGTGTGTGTGCGTGTGTGTGTGTGCGTGTGTGTGTGTGCGTGCGTGTGTGTGCGCACAAAATGCAGTTTCATCTCTCTTGGAAATATTTCATGCGTTTTCTGTAAAGCTGCTTTGGAATAATGTGTATTGTAAACAGTGCTGCACAAATAAACATAAATGGAATTGAATATTTGAACCCTGTTTCTCTAGTTCTGCAGCTGAATCTGCTGTCGTCATGGGGTGACCCTCACTATGTGGGTTTGACGGGGTTAGAAGTCGTTGGTAAGGGCGGTGAGGGTGTTCCTGTTGATGTCTCTATGATAACAGCATCACCTCGTGACCTCAACGACCTCCCCGAGTACAGCAACGACCTTCGAACTCTGGACAAGTCAGTGAAAGATAGATACACTCTGTATATCAGAATTGAGATGGGGTTTCTAAATCCTGTTTTCTTCCTCTGTCAGGTTGTTTGATGGGATGAACATCACCACAGATGATAAACACATGTGGCTGATTCCCTTCACGTCCGGTTCTGATCACACACTCACTGTACGGTTCGGCCAGCCGCAGATGATCGCCGGATTCAGAGTATGGAACTACAACAAATCGCCTGAAGACTCTTACAGAGGGGTGAGAGTCAAATCTTTCAGGACTGGATTTGTTCAGTTCAACAGGTGTTTTCAGCACACACACCTCATGTGTTTTCTCCAGCTGAAGGTTGTGCATGTGTTCCTGGACGGCGTGTGTATTTCTCCACTCGGGGGGTTTCTCATTCGCAAGGGTCCGGGGAATTGCCACTTTGACTTCGCACAGGAGATTCTGTTTATAGACTACCTACCGTCCAAAACAAGCACTGCCGCCCAGAACAGAACGCTTACTACGACCAGTAAAACCACAGAGGACACACACGCTCACTGGTACAGCACACTTTCTATATCATTACAGCCGTCTTCGTGTAACAACCTTAACTCCACATACTGTCTCTCGTCTTGAGGGATGAAGTTGTTTGTGTGTGTTTTCAGGGGTGGGAACCGGAGAGATGAGTTGGCCAGTATGGACTATGAGGCTCCATTGATGCCATGCGGATGTATCCTCACTTTTCCTGACTATACGGTTCATTACAAACATCAGTGTGTGTCCTGACAGTCTTTAAATATACTGTTGATTCATGCGTTCAGCAAACTGAACACTAGTTGCATTATTAGTCATAAATGTATTGTCAGATTTCAGTTATCTATTTATTTGTATTTATTTATTTAGCAGATGCTTTTATCCAAAGCGACTTACAAATGAGGACATTATAGAAGCAATCAAAACCAACAAAAGAGCAACAACATGCGAGTGCCATTACAAGTCCTGTTAGCCGAACGCAGTACACGTAGGAAGGATTTTTTTTTCTGAAAACTAGTATGTAAAATATAGAAAATTTAACTTAGTGTTAGTTTTACAAGAAAAGCTAGCAGTTAGAGAATAAATATGCAATTGATAGAGGGTCAAATGTGTGTTGTTTTTTTTTATAAAAAGACAGATTAGATCAAATAAATTTAGAACAGAGAGTGCTAGAGTTAGAGGGTCAAATAGAGATCAAAAATCTATTCAAATTAATTATTTTATACATTTCAAACAAAAATAGCTTAAAAAAACTGCCTATATGTATAATGGGGTAGGATAAAAAAAATCTGAATGTGTTCAAATTAATTTGTATAATACTGATAAAAAATAAAGATATAATATAAACTGATTAATTCAAATAGATCTATTCAAGATTTATTTTAGACATTATAAATGTGTGTGTTTCCTTGACTGATGTTCTGTCAGTTATCTTCCAGCTGCAGTTGTTGACGTCGTGGGGCGACCCGTACTACATCGGCCTTAATGGACTGGAGTTCTATGACCAGGATGACCAGAAGATCCCGCTCAGTGACAACAGTATCCTTATGAACACACACACGCACACACCACACACGCACACCACACACACACACACACACACACACACACACACACACACACACACACGCACACACGCACACACCACACACACACACACCACACACACACACACACACGCACACACACACACACACACGCACACACACACACACACACACGACACACACACCACCACACACACACACACACACACACACACACACAGACCACACACACACGCACACACACACACACACACACACACCACACAACACACACAACACACACCCACACCACACACACACGACACACGCACACACACACACACACGCAACACACACACGCACACCACACACACACACACACAGACGCACACACGCACACACACACACACACACACACACACAGACGCACACACGCACACACACGCACAACACACCACACAACACACACACCACACACACGCAACACACACACACACACACACACACACATCACTCAACAAGACCGAGAGACTTTACAGCTCAAATCATTTTCTTGAATTTGTCACGCAGACATCTCTGCGTTCCCTGACAGCGTGAATGTGTTGAGTAACGTGTGTTTGTGACGTCCGCACTCCTGATAAACTGCAAATGGGGTCAATAACACGCATGACGGGCGGCACATGTGGCTGGCACCAGTGCTGCCTGGACTGGTGAGGACAAACCGTTGTGACCGTAGGTTTATCAGCTAAGCTCCGCCCCCTGATTATTGTTTGTAACTCCAAACAAGCTTACAGAAGAAAATCCCATAGGATCATCAGGACGTTTCCATAAACAGTGTGATTTTCAATAAAACGTGCTCCTTAAGCGGTCAGGATTTGATCTTGTTGTTGCATCTTTTCCAGGTGAACCGTGTCTATGTCATCTTTGACCAGCCAATGACAGTTTCCATGATTAAATTATGGAATTATTCCAAACACACCTCAGCGAGGAGTCAAGGAATTTGGGGTAAAAACATACACATGCACAAATTACTGGCATTTAAATATTTTACTGCAAAATACCATTCAAATGTTGGGCTCCGTATGATTTTTAAGGCTTTTAAGACTCTTCTGCTCACCAAGCCTGCATTTATTTGATCAGAAATACAGTGAAATATTATTACAGTTCAAAATAACTTTTCTGTTTGAATATATAGTAAAATGAAATGTATTTCTGTGATCAAAGCTGTATTTTCAGCATCATTACTCCAGTCTTCAGTGTCACATGATCTTCAGAAATCATTATAATA
>QVTF01002126.1:0-12100 GCA_003573665.1 Oxygymnocypris stewartii | reverse complement strand
CATGTTTGACATTTGTCTAGAACTACAGTAAGATCATGTTGATATTTAGTCTAGAACTACAGTAAGATTGTGTGATATTTAGTCTAGAACTACAGTAAGATCGTGTTGATATTTAGTCTAGAACTACAGTAAGATTGTGTGATATTTAGTCTAGAACTACAGTAAGATCATGTTGATATTTAGTAGAACTACAGTAAGATCATGTTGATATTTAGTCTAGAACTACAGTAAGATCATGTTGATATTTAGTCTAGAACTACAGTAAGATCATGTGATATTTAGTCTAGAACTACAGTAAGATCATGTGTGATATTTAGTCTAGAACTACAGTAAGATCATGTTGATATTTAGTCTAGAACTACAGTAAGATCATGTGATATTTAGTCTAGAACTACAGTAAGATTGTTGATATTTAGTCTAGAACTACAGTAAGATCATGTTGATATTTAGTCTAGAACTACAGTAAGATCATGTTGATATTTAGTCTAGAACTACAGTAAGATCATGTGATATTTAGTCTAGAACTACAGTAAGATTGTTGATATTTAGTCTAGAACTACAGATCGTGTTTATATTTAGTCTAGAACTACAGTAAGATCATGTTGATATTTAGTCTAGAACTACAGTAATCATGTTGATATTTAGTCTAGAACTACAGTAAGATCATGTTGATATTTAGTCTAGAACTAAGTAATCATGTTGATATTTAGTCTAGAACTACAGTAAGATCATGTTGATATTTAGTCTAGATCTACAGTAAATCGATGTGCATATTTAGTCTAGAACTACAGTAAGATCATGTTTCTATTTAATCTAGAACTACAGTAAATACATGTTTATATTTAGTCTAGAACTACAGTAAGATCATGTTGATATTTAGTCTAGAACTACAGTAAGATCATGTTGATATTTAGTCTAGAACTACAGTAAGATCATGTTGATATTTAGTCTAGAACTACAGTAAGATCGTGTTGATATTTAGTCTAGAACTACAGTAAGATCATGTTGATATTTAGTCTAGAACTACAGTAAGATCATGTTGATATTTAGTCTAGAACTACAGTAAGATCATGTTGATATTTAGTCTAGAACTACAGTAAGATCATGTTGATATTTAGTCTAGAACTACAGTAAGATCATGTCGATATTTAGTCTAGAACTACAGTAATCATGTCGATATTTAACCCCCCCCCCAATTATTGTAAAGCTCTTTGTTTGTACAGCTATACACAATAAAGCGCTATATAAAATATAAACATATTTCTGTCACAACTGAACAAAACTAGCCAAGATTCCAGCACAAATCCACAAACAGCAAAATA
This sequence comes from Oxygymnocypris stewartii, assembly GCA_003573665.1. Lineage (NCBI taxonomy): Eukaryota > Metazoa > Chordata > Actinopteri > Cypriniformes > Cyprinidae > Oxygymnocypris > Oxygymnocypris stewartii. The sequence goes on along the minus strand of QVTF01002126.1, from coordinate 10,778 downwards.
TCATCGGATTATCTGTAAATTCCAGGAATATTGAAATATCACTTTATAATTTTGCATTTGTAATACAAGCTGTTAAATGTTTAGGTTGATCTGCTTCGGTGTCAGAATATCTCAGACCCCAATCAAAACAAAGAAGGTTGGGCTTAAGAAGGTTATTAATATCATAGCACAAACTGACAACTCTTTTACAACAGACACCTTAAATGATTGACAGGAATAATATCAACTACTCCAAAAATTAATGTGAGTAGCCTAATTGTAATTATTGATATGTTTATCATGCAAATTCGATGAAATTAAGGCTCCGTACAGTGGTAATTTGCATACATATTTTCATGTTCTGTATGATTCACGACCCCACTGATCTCATATAAATCCCAAAACTTACTTACACAACAAACTTGCTTACTCTTGATCGTTTGTGCTCCTATTCGAAGCTACGCAAATGTGTTGGTTCGTATGGCACCTGTCTGCTCATGCATTGCTTTGCGTTGCTTTCCTTAAAAGCATGATATGCAATTCATTGCATGTAAGAGAGATGCTTTAAACATACGTTGTATTAAATGCAACATTAAAAACAATTCAAACCTGAAAGTCTTCAATGCTTCTTGTGTGATTGCAGCCACTGAAGAGAAGAAGATGCTCTTTATCAGCGAGTGAATCCTAATAAATCCTTTATGTCACTCGAATCACTTCAGCAGAGGACATGACGAACGGCAAGAAGATGATGATTGCATGATTAGACACTGCTAATGTCCAGCAGAAAGGTCTGTGCAAGCCAAAATGTGTGAGAAGTAGGTGAGATATTATTAAATGGACTGAAATCCAGAGTCGCTCTCTTGCAGATGATACAGTTCGGTCCCTAGTGACTCTCTAAACAGGCTTCTACAAATAACTCTCGCTCATGTGAGGCTTCATGCGCTGGGTATCCTAATAAGAGCCACGATTAAGATGTTAAGAGAAAGACCACTCGAAAATGAAACATCTGTCACCATTTAAGAGAACGACTTACTTATTTACTTACATGCTGCAACTTTTAGATAAAGATGGTGTGATATATTCAACTGATATATGTGACCATGCAGCACAAAAGCAGTCATAAGTTGTATATTTGTAGCAATAGCCAGCAATACATTGTATGGGTCAAAATTATAATTTTATTTTATGCTAAAAATCATTAGATATTAAGATCATGTTCCATGACGATATTTTTACCAGAAATATATCAAAATATGCATCGCATGCTAAGAACTTAATTGAACAACTTTAAAGATGATTTTCTCAATATTTAGATTTTTTTTGCACCCTCAGATTCCAGATTTTGAAATTTTCCATCATAACAAACCATACATCAATTATGCTCAGATGATGCATAAATATGAATAGAAAAAGACCCTTGACTGGTTTTGTGCTCCAGGGTCACATTTATTCCAATCTGTGTCCTGAACGATGGCATTGTTTTAGTTAAAAACAACAGTAAAATAAGTGCTAAAGTATGCATTAAAGTAAGCATGCATTATTATACTAACATCACAGTTTTAATTGTTGCATTTCCATCCATTTTTTCTGAATAGAGGCAGTCTAAAGTGGTTAATGCAATGCAAAGGTCTTCAAGGAGATCCAGCATTTAAACATACGGTTACAATGCATGGAAACAATATTAGAAGATGCACACAATTAACAGTGTTTTTAACAGGACGAGACTCGTTTGTAAGTCACTGCCTCCTAACCTGAAACAGAGCTAATTTTAAACCAGGACATTATTTAGGTCACCGCAAAGGGTAGAAACAGAACAGGCTTAACAATCCAGGAACTGACTGAACACCCTTCATCTAAACAACTCAATCCAGAGAGAGAAAAATCACCTTTAAAGTTGTTCTTAGCAATGCATTACTAATCAAAAATTAAGTTGTGATATATTTACTGTAGGAAGTTTGCTAAATATCTTCATGGAACATGATTTCAATATCCTAATGATTTTTGGCATAAAAAAAAAAAATGACAATTTTGACTCATACACTAGCTACGTATCCATCCAAATATTCGAATAAATGTGTAAATAAAACTGAAATATCGGATAAAACATATGCGAATAAAGCACTGTTTCCATCCAACGAGTCAACGAGAGAAAAATGGCAACTTCCTTGTAAACTGCGGCACTAAATATCACTAAGACTATAGGAGATTATAAGACTATAATAATTTTCATATATGACATAATTGACTTGCACGAGACACAATACATGCGGTTATTACTTGCTGTTTGGGAACACAATCGTGAAGACAATTATACAGAAATGCTTTGACGACAGCCTTTGCTCAGGCTTTTCAGAACGACCAGAACAACATATAGATGCTGTGAACGAGATCGGCGCTCTGCTCGTCAAGTTATCCCGTCTCATAGCCCAAAGCCACATAACTTTCTCAATGCACATGGAGGAAAACATTCGGTAAATGTGTTTAAATTGTAGTTTATGCGCATACGTTTTTTATGTGCATTTTTAGAATTTATGCACATCTTGGCGTTTCCATCCAGCGTTTTATTTTCATGCGATAATCCAAAATGCGCATAAAATAGGTGGATTGAAACGCAGCTAATGACTTAAGACTGCTTTTGTGCTGCAGGGTCACATTTGTACAACAACACAAAAGCACAAACTCACCCAAACACTCGTTTACTTGTGTATTAGATCTATTGCCAGCAATATTGGCAGTGTTCAGAATCAGTTAGAGTGAGTTTTGCTCTGAAAAGGTTTGGTTTTCTCAATATTTCGATTTTTTTGCACCCTCAGATTCCAGATTTTTAAATATTGTCCAAACCATACATCAATGGAAATATTATTTATTCAGCTTTCGGATGATGCACGCATCTCGATTTCACAAAATTGACCCTTGTTACTGGTTCTGTGCTCCAGGGTCTCATATGGTCTCATTATGTCACCGAACATCATCAAACTTGGTCAAAACCTTGCGTTCTGTTCCCGTCAGTGATTCTGATTATGAATCTGTTTATGATTTCTCTCCACACATAATACAGCTGAACTCTTTAGTGAGAGGCAAAGAAACAAAGCAAAAGAGACGACCTTTTCCTCATTTACCACCTGATGGCGCCAAGCACAGTCTGAGAACCAATTCCATCGACCTTAAATCAATGCATTAACTAACATACAACAGATTATTCATATCGATTTGTTTATTATACATACTTGTATTTATTAACTTTAAGCGTGCAAGTTGTTCCAATGCTGCTTGAGTTTCTTTGAGCATAAGATTAGATATCTTGAAGAATGTGGGTCGTTATATCATATCTATAGACAAAAGATTGATTCTGCACGTTAGGTTATGAAGTAATAATTTTGGTTACAGAGCTTTGTTGCTTTTTCCCCCCCAAAAAGACTCAAACAGATGGAAAGAACATTAAACTTTAGCAAATCAAATATTTATTCAGTATTGTTATAACGATTTGATCATAAACTCTTCTCATCTGATCAATTAATTAGAATTAAACTGCAGTTAATCAAGTGGTTTACTTCCATCTCAGACTCTTTCACAGCATTAATCATAAACATATTCATAGATCCAAACACAAGAGGGCAGCAAAGGACAAACACAACTTGCAAAGCACAAAAACTCAATATTGCTTGAAATGCATTTTTTATATATATAAAAATAACTATACTGTAAAAGTTCACAAACAAACAATATAAATAAATAAAATACTGACAACCCTCAAACTATAAAAACAGATTGAGCTATAACGGATTCACATTTATGAATATGGTTGTAGCAAAAGAGCAATATCATTTGTTTTCTTTATTTACTTTAATAATTCTGAACGGTTTAAAAGCTCTTGTCATCTAAAAACTGGCGAATACACTAATGTTTGAAAACAATAATATTGACCAGTTTAATAGGGAAGGGAATCCGGCAGTATAGCTGCATTTTCACTCAATAACTGTAATTAATTCTATAATAATTCTATAATATTTATATAATAATTATATATTATGATAACATGGGATTTTATGATATATATATATTTATATTATAATTTTTCTTTTAATTTTTAATTTTTTTTCTTATTATTATTAATGTAATTTCTTTTAACCCTTTGATACTCCAGGGTCACATATAGTTAAATGAATATGCAAATGGAACAATCAAAATGAAGTTGTTTGATAAGACCTTTGGTTTCACTGTAGGGCCAGTGCTGTCCTCTCATTCTGACTTAAATAGCCAGTCGTCCTCCTCTTCCTTCCTTCATCCTATGCTCTGGGTGTAAAAATAACACAGAGTACGCAGGCGTGTAAATAGCGTTTTCCCACTCGCGTGGGCTGGATGTTTTGTAGTGTTTGGAGAGAGGGCATGCTGTATATGCACGAGGACATGCACACGCACACGCGCCACACACCACCACACACACACACACACACACACACACACACACACACACACACTTTCTCTCTCTCACCAGACGCACGCACGCACACACACACACACACACACACACAGACACAGTCTCTCTCTCACACACACACACACACACACACACACACACACACCACACACACACACACACACACCACACACACAACACACGCTTCTCTCTCACACACAGACACACGCACGCATGCACGCACACACACACACACCCACACACAACACACACAACAACACACACACACACACACACACACACAGACAGACACAGACACAACAGACACACACAACACACACACATTTCTCTCTCTCACATAGACACACGCACGCACACACACACACACACCACACACACACACACACTTCTCTCACACAGACACACGCACACAGACACACACCACACACACACCACACACACACACCACACACACACACACACACACAGAGAACACACCACTTTCTCTCCACAGACACACCACACACACACACACACACAGACAACACCACACACACACACACACACACACACACACACACACACACACTCATAGTTTTGTATGTTAAAGGCCTCGACGGATGTCTTGATGAGTCACTCACAGTGTTTCTCTCGGTTATCGTGTTGAATTGAGCGTGGGCCGAGCGCTTGAGTAAGTGCCTGTAAATGAATCTGAGCATCAGCCGCTTTGCTGTGAAACCTGTCAGGACTCAGAGGCTCGATTTGACTGATACAGCATTGAACACATCACCATTTTTCTCAGTAAATACATTTCTAAAGGTAATATTGACTTGAATTTTCACCAGATGTCGGTTACAACCCAAGCTACCCATACATACAAAGAAAACGTTCAGAAATGAAGTTATGTGTATGTGTAATTAATGTGTAATTAAAGTACCACTATTATGCCTTTTCGAATATTAAGTTTCATGCAGTGTGTCATGTAGCAGTATGTGAACATGGGTGCATAATAAATATAGTTTGTGTGTGTGTGTGTATGCGTTTGTGTGTGTGTGTGTGTGTGTATGTGGATGCTGGACTTTTACTGAAGCAGGGAAATGCAATAAAGATCTGACTTCATCATTAAAGACAAGTTCTAAAAACTCTGCTATTTTTCACTTTTGGGATTCTTTGCTTTTGTTTATTTTTCTTCAATTTAAAGGGGTCATCGGTTGCAAAATTAACTTTACAAGTTGTTTGAACATAAATGTGTTGGAAGTGTGTGTACACATCCATCCTATAATGATAAAAATCCACCCAGTGTTTTTTCTCAAATCAGGCTGTTCTGAGACTACTGTCAGAATTATGTAGTTCTGCACAGGCCCCTCCCACGATCATTGATTGACATGTCTGTCTTACCTTAGCCCCGCCCCCCTGAGTGAGCTGAGAGCTGTCCTCCAGTGCAGGGAAGACAAGATGTCTCTGATTAAGCGATTGAGGTGTTTAATTGCTGGATATAATAATAAATAAAGCAGTCGTCATTTACTCTAGATATCTGAGCCGCTGAAGACACAGAGGATTAATGTTACTTTCACTTTGAAGTGAATGCGCCGATCCCGATCTACATAAATGCATCTATGTTCGCACGAATCATTCGTGATCAGCTTCATCTACAGAAGAAGTGAATATGAGGGTTTTTATGAATCTTTGCAAATCGCTTTTCCTAATAATGTGCTAGTTAGCCAGTTTAGTATGCTTTAGTATGAAGTTTAGTATGCTCCATAGATATATATATCTAGACCCCTCATTATGGACTGTTTCTATGGGCCACGATACGTAATACCCCTCCATTTTTGTAACGTTCTGTGAATCTTTAAGCACATTGACTGTGTGCGTCTACAACAGCAAGGTATATGCTTGTATATCTGTGAATATTCAGTGATTATTATTATGGTTAATCCGAGATCTAGAGCGGTTGAATGGAGAATCTACTCCTCACTCCACAGAAGAGAGGGGGCGGAGTCAGCAGAGCTCATTAGAATTTAAAGCAACAGGGACTAGATCAGCGTGCTGAAAAAAACCTTGACCGGGTAAAGAAGGTGTTTGTACACTAACATTGAGAAATATTAACCAAAGTATGTTATAGAGTTTTCATTAAGACCCTAAAAAATCATAACAATATGTGTAAAATGGGCATCCGCTGACCCCTTTAAAGAGATATCAGAAGTAAATGACAGGTGAGGGCTTTTTTGAAGCAGGCTGTGGACAGGAAAATCAGTAAGCACTGTTGTTATGCTCTGTGTGCTGCGTCACATTGAGCAGATAATGAACGTTTCCCAGCAGCTGAAGGAGAAAGTGCATGGAAGAGCGGTCTGAAGGTCTTCGGTGAGACAGAACTCATCCTGACTGATTGCGAGTGCTAAAACATATAGTACAGATCAATCACAAGCTGAAAGAAAACGAGTCATTTGCATTGTTAAAACACGCATATTCTCACAAACAGTCACGTTATTCTATGCTCTGCTCATTAACAAAGTCAATGCGATTTTACTTTTTAATGAAATGGAAATCAAAGCTGTGTTTACTTGCAGAGAAAAACAAATTAATCCCATTTTCCGGTTCAAGGTCAAGGTTTCTTTATTTGTCACATAATAAATTATACAGGGTATAATCAAAAGTGAAATGTAGGTAAAAGGTTAAAAACACCAAGAGACTGATGTAGAAGTTCCTCCAGGATTTGAGTCTATATATGACTGTCTATACAAAGACTCAGACACTATTTTATCTATAGCACATCTGTACATAATTATTATTATATTTGACATATGTGTTTTTGGTAACACTTTATTTTAGGGTCTCTAAGCTAGTTGCTTATCAGCATGCATATTACTAGAATATTAGAATTTAATAGTAGTAATTAAGCACATATTAATGTCTTATTCTACATTCCTAATCCTAAACTTAATTTATTATCGTATTGTAATTATCTGTGTGTTGTTGTTTTCTCTTGTGACACTAAACCGAATCTGATTTCTAAGCTAAATACTGCAGAATCTGGAATATAATTTTTAATTTGTTTAAATCCTCAAACTTTCAGGTTTACTCCCTGAGTTTTGGACCTCATGTATTTGATATATTCACAGGCTGTGAGAGTCTCCAGAGAACGGTGTGACTCACACACATTTATTCACAGCTGTCATAAACAAAGCCATGCAACGCTGCAGATTCTGCTCTTTATAATCCCTCTCTCTCTCAAGTACTATGTAACATATGCATATTTTCTATACAGCTGTATGGAGTAAATAATGCACAAATCTGTACATACATGTCTTGTTCCAGATTCATACACATTATTATTATTTGAAATATTTATGTTCTCAGATATATGTGTGTATGTACTAAGAGCTTTTTAAAAGCACAACAGATTCCTCGTCTGATTCTGATTTCAGTCTCGTTCTCGTTTTTTCTTGCGAGAGCATCATCTCGTGTGAGGTTTATAAAACTCGAGGATCTGGGCAAGGTTTGAGAGAAAGGCAACACTTTACAAAATAATTTTTTGTGGGGCTGCCAAATTTATTAATTCTTTCCTCACCAGCATTTTTGATGATTTTTACCTAAATTTGACAGCCTTCGGAATATTTTCTGCTATGAATATATGAGCATATTATATATGAAAATAAAGAACCAAGCCTCTGCTTTTAAACAACAACAAAATCTAATTCTAACAAAAAAAATTATTCTATCTTCATGTGTTCAGGTTTTATCATCACTTGAATGCAGATAGGTTTAATCATAAATACAACATTTTGGACAAAAAACTTAGAAAAATGCTTTTTTATCAAAGTAGTGCGTTTTCAAGCAAAATATATTCAGATGTCGTATTCTTTCACCTGTAAATAATTATTTGAAATTGCATTCAATAAACAGAACAGACACACACACAAACAGGCTACATATAATATATTTATGCATTTAGCAGACGCTTTTATCCAAAGCGACTTACAGAGCATTCAGTTTATACATGTTTTGTCAGTATGTGTGTTCCCTGAGAACGCAATGCTTTAACCACTGAGCCACAGGAATAATAATAATAATAATACATTTTATTTGTAATGCACTTTTCTTACAATCAAGGTGCTGTGTTTAGTGCTATGCTCTATGCTAGGCCACACACACACACAGCCACACACATAGGCTACATACATATATGTATACACTTATGTAGATCACGCGCGCACACACACACACACACAAACACACATTCAGATCGACAGGTTAACGTAAATAACGTGATATTTCTTGTGCTTTGTAAATGACGTATGTATTAAAAATAGCATGATATGTAAATTCACCATCTGTTTTCTAAATATATGCAGTAGCACATCTTATATAGTATAGTGAAATGATTAACTCATCTATTTGTTTCATCAAAAAAAATAATCAAATGTTTAAAAAAAATACACAGCTGGAAAGAGTTAATAATTAGCTTTGGCTTCACTACTGTGAAAATATAAAATCCAGTTATTTATCCTGAAACAACATGTCGTCTCTATAACAGCACAGATAATAACCCGTGTTAATTGACAAACGACACTAAGATGAAACCGCCTCGGAGCACAGCCTTGCGAGAGATGAACAGAGTTCACAGACGGATCCGCTTACACAGACAGGTCATCGGGGTCGTGACCTTTTGACCTCTGCTCGCGAGGACCGCTGGAACAGAAGCGGTTTCTATGGCCCTGCGCTTTGACCTCTGACCTCTGATTGTGGAATAACAATGAGATCTGAGCGGAGGACTAACAGGAATGCTGACGCGCCGTAAACAACGATGTCCACTTGTTTTAGCGGTCAGTGTGCAGCACACAAACAGTCATGGACATCAAGGGAAAGGTGGAACTCATAGTTGTGTTAAAGCATGTCAAGTGTAAGAGAACGGAAGAATATTATACCATAATAATCTTACCAGTATCTTTTCTGTTTCGACTCTAAAACACTGGTCTTATTCAAAACCTGATTAAATATCTGCAGTGGCGGACATTGAATTACACTCCGGGCGAGACCCCCCACAACATTTTGCACAAACAGCCATGCTTTACTATAACAAGTGTAAGACAAGCTTATATTTCTCAATTGCACAAATCCATCAACAGAACATTTAAAAAACACAATTCTGCACAAAACAGTATAAGTTATCAGAACTTAAATAAACAATCTATACACATAAAAGGGGCAACAATATGTACAATCAGAATGTAACAAGAGCAGAGAACAACAATAATATAAAATATTAAGACGAATATACACATACAATATAGAATAAATATTCTAAATGGCACAAATCCTTCATCACACTAAAGAAAATCTAATTATTACACGATTGCATTTAGAACAGAAAACACAAACTAAAACTAAACCTGACCTTTCTCGCCTTCTTTGATGCAAAATCATCAATAATGTCATCATACGAAATCTGTTCCCCTATTGCGTGATTGATAATGATGATAGCAAGGCTAGTGAGCCGTTCCTGAGACACGGTTGACCTCAAGTACGCTCCTCTCAGCTTGAGCCACAGTGACTGGCAGAGTAAGTGCGATCCTGAGAGCAGTCCAAACGTTGGTGTAGATCTCTGATAGATCCTTACCATGCATAAAAGTGATAAAAGCTCAAGGAGGCTCATGGTTTTTGATGGCAGGTGAGGGAAGTTGTTGATTTCCTGCACAAGCTCTCTACTGTCCAACTCAGAGTGGCCTTCAAAGTGCAGTGTGGTGCATCGCATTGCTCTGCCAGCTCTTCACCTGCAAGACTTAGGAAAATGTATTAAAACACCAAATTTTCCAATGTGGAAAACCTCTCTGTGGTGGCTTCAAGTGGCGTGATGGCTTTGTATTTTTTCAAGTGCTTGTGCCGCCCCCCACGTGTCATGACAAAATGCCGCCCCATGCCAAAAACCACCACTGCATATCTGTGACGAAATCAATATGGAAAATACCTTATATTAACATGGTATATTGAGCTATATTTTCAAAGTATTGTCTATATGTGCGTTCACACCAGACACGAATGAAGTGAAATTCGCTTCGTTCGCGCGTGAAATTCACTACACAACAGACACGAATTCGCGTCATGGGAGGGGCTTCTGCAGGCAGCTCCAGTCTCGTTGCAAAATGTATTCCTGCTTTTGTAAAAGTACGAAGTAATATCGTACAGCTCCGGGTACCCACAATACAACCATGATTAATTTGTCCTCCATTGTTGTTTCTGATTTTCTGCCTCCACTCGTTTCACGTCACTGCTAGAGCAAGCTCCTGATTGGTTAACGTGGCGCGAATATCCGCCAAAGTTCAGATTTTCCAACTCGCGCTATTCGCACGAATGGCACGTCAAACGCCCGAAACGCTCAATT
>QVTF01002124.1:17500-34915 GCA_003573665.1 Oxygymnocypris stewartii | reverse complement strand
AATGTCCATCCATGCTGTTCCTCTCTCTTGCTCGACTGAATCCACTCTTAATCCACTCATTCCAGCTTTAAAAGTCTACTTGCTGTCACGGAGACGGATGACTAATGCAACTTTGCAGTTTTTTTTCCCATCTCGAGTCAACTTTTATTGTTACGTTTAACCCTTTGAACTATAATAATGATTTTTTTGGTTTGTAATAAAGACTCGGAACGCACATAATTAGAAGTTCGTTACACTTTACTGCATGTGTGTTCAATAACTTTTCCGTTTTGTTTCAGCTTTTTTTTTTTGTATCACTCATCGATGATCAACGTCCGCTTGCACTACATTAACTCCGCCCACGCTTTGTTTCTGGCGGCTGAGGTAACGCGTGTTTTTCTTTTCTTCCCTCTTATGACCTCACACTTGTCTCATCCTAGTTTTACAAACTGCAAGTTACACACAAACACACACACGCATGCTGACTGACGCTGATCTGTGGTGGGTGCGGCGTTCTCCAATCGACTCGGCTATTATACAAAGTTAAAAAGACCCGGGACCCGAAGTAATAGATTGGGACCCGGACCCAGCTGACCACTTAAAATATAGACCCGGGTCCTCCGTGAAGACCTCTAGTGTGAGCACTTTAAGGGAACAGTAAACATACTGTGTCGAACATCTGCTATTTAGTGTGTGTGTGTGTGTGTGTGTGTGTGTGTGTGTGTGTGTGTGTGTGTGTGTGTGTAAGAGAGAGTGTGTGTGTGTGTGTGAGTGTGTGTAAGAGAGAGTGAGTGTGTGTGTGTGTGTAAGAGAGAGTGTGTGTGTGTGTGTGTAAGAGAGAGTGTGTGTGTGTGTGTGTGTGTGTGTGTGTGTGTGTAGAGAGAGAGTGTGTGTGTGTGTGTGTGTGTGTGTGTAAGAGAGAGTGAGTGTGTGTGTGTGTGTGTGTGTAAGAGAGAGTGTGTGTTGTGTGTGTGTGTGTAAGAGAGAGTGTTGTGTGTGTGCGTGCGTGCGTGCTTTACCACGGTCTCGTCTATAGGGTAGGTGGTTTTATCTGGAAAAACACACGTAGACAGACACGAAACGACCTTCACCACCCCGAACTCCTGAGACATGTTCAGCACGTTGTCATTGATGTGCACATTATTCCTCTGAAAACAACAACACAGCTAATGAAGAGTTGAATCATTCAACAGTGATATTTACAACCTTATGATACTTATGTTAATAATTACCCAGAAGTCCAGGTTCTGTCTCATGTTTCTATAGAGTCCGCCCACCATGGCGGCCAAATGAATGACGTGTGTCGGACGATGTCTCTCGAAGGCTGCTCTCGTCTCTTCAGCGCTCCTAAAGTAAATAGATTTATCATGCATGTGACACAAATGAAAACACTTAAGGAGAAGCTTCTTCTTTGTCTAAATTCCCTTCTGGACATTCATTAACCAACTTCATGAGGTGAAGTGTTTGAAATACTACGAGCCAAGTAAGAACATTTGCGATGAGTGAAAAATGTATTGTGAAGCACAAATTCAATGATGGATGAATATAAAACTATTCATATAAAGATGTTGGTTGTGTATATAGCAACAACATATTTGACATTCATTGCAAAATATTATAATTTACACAGGTATTTAACATGTGAGCATAGGGTGACTGACTCCATGCCATCTCAGTGCTTCGTGGCAGTGGGCGGAGCTTGTTTGGCATGATTTACTTCGTGCGGTTCTCTGATTGGTGGAAAGTTCCTATTTGAATGCTTACATTATAAAGTACATGTTATATAATATTGTGTTATAGCGTATTTAATGATTGTGTTGAGTGGGTGACGTCTGATGAGTGTTTCTTACACAAGATTGGTCTCTTTGGATGACAGGAATATCCATTCTTCTCCTTCTCTCCCTCCGCCCTCCTCTTTCACCACCCGCTCTATCGCTCGCCCCACCAGCCCACTGCCCCCCGTCACCAACACACGCATCGGCCCGACTGACCCGTCCATCTGAGAGAGAGAGAGAGAGAGAGAGTGGAGAGAGAGTGGGGAGAAGAGAGAGAGAGAGACATAGAGAGAGAAGAGAGAGAGAGAGAGAGAGAAAGAGACATAGAGAGAGAGAGAGAGAGAGAGAGAGAGTTTGATGAATACTTAAGAGGTTAAAATACATGTGAAAACAGAAACTACTGTAATAATCAAGTATTTTTTCTAAAACAGGGTATCCTTTCTGACACAACGTATGTGATCGATGGTGCCAACCGCCTCGAATTTCAATACTAAAGCAAAAACTACAGTCTTTAAACATTTTAAACATTTTAAAAACAGCACAGAAATGCAAAACGCAACGAAACTGTACAACAAATCCGTCTAGGGTATGTAAATGACTGAGAGCAGCGCGAGGAGACACAAAAACACTTTGGCCTGGTTTCACAGACAGGGCTTAGACCAAACAAAGACTAGCTCGTAGATCAACTAGGACATTTAGTAGTATTTATAAATGCACCTTAGAGAAAAAAAAACATGTGCATCTGGAGACAAAACAAAGGCACTGATATATTTAAGATCAGTTAGTACAAATTTCCTTCAGTTGAAACAGCTCAGACTTTCAGTTTAGTCTGAGACCGTTTTGCAAACCCGTTTGGCCAGTTTGATGAAAAGAACAGACCGACCAATGATTAATTCAGAACTAATGGTATGGCTGGTTTAATCGACAGAAATACGAAGAAACACTGATACCAGGGAAAACTTGCTGGAACCTGTTTGAAATGATTTTAACAGTGACTTCCGTCTTTCTTCAGCAATGTTTAGCAGAATGATTGTTAGGCAGCACAGAAAGCATAGTTGGCGAGTAATACGGGTTTAAGGAGGGCACAGGTGTGTTTGAACAGAAACTGGAATATCAATTTAAATGTGCTTTTCATGATCATCAAGCATGTTACGCTCACTCTTCCATGTTTCTTCATCATCGCTCTTATGTGTTAATAACAACATGCTCCTGACGCGCTCGAGCGCCCCCCCGGGGACACATGCAACTCCCTCTGACCCCCCCCCCCCCCCCCCCCACCCTCCACTCCCTGGTGAATTTCCATTCAAAACAAAACCATGCAAATGCCATATTTGTTTTGGAAACGTACCATGGTGATAGTGTAGCTCCACAGTACTGACATAGATTATATTATCGTAGCATCGCACGGTTTTTCTAAAGGTTTGTATGATCTCAGTAAAAGCAGCTTCTTTCTCTTCCTCTCTATGACTCACAATGAAAACAGACGGTTGAACAGGTAAAGCAAGTTTAACAGCAGACACCCTGTAAATCAACACCCAATGAGCAGTGTTGGGCTAGTTACTCAAACAATGTAATATATCACTCATTACTAGTGACATTACTTTTTCTTCATGCCCCACAGAACTGTGTATCTTCACCTCACCATTTAATCAAAATCCACCGCAGTCAGAAGTTATCACAGACACTCATAGAGATTGATCAAGTAGAAGTGTTGTATTCATCTCATTGTCATGTGTAGCTTGAAGCTAACTGTAATTCCGTTGTTACATATACGATTATATTACATTATGTATTTTATGAAATCACATTTTAGTAAGAAACGGTCTAATTTTCAAAAAATATTTTTAATTATAGTAATATAATATAGCACATGCTGATCAGAGGGATGTAGTGCCAGAGTAAAGTAAAGCCAAAACTTACACAAAAGTGTTCAGATCATCTTTTTTCCTGACAAAATCAATATAATGCAGTATTTCTATCTGCTGAATGTAAGCTTTTCCATATTCCAAGCTAAGCTTGCTGCTCTCCCCGTGGGGACATCACATGCATGTGCGAAATTATGAAAATAAATCTAGGAATTATTAGATTGTTGGATTTTAATTAAATCAGCGGGGTCGAGGCAATCAAAAGTAACTGACTAACTAAGCTGTTTTAACTGTAATATTATTACTGAAAGCTTATTAGTAATTAGTTACACTAATAGTTACTGCAAAAAGTAATATCATTACAGTAACTAGTTACTTCCCAACACTGACGATGAGGTATCAACTTCTGCATTTATGCCAAAACAATTAAAACCCTAGAAATATACTCATATGATCGGGATTATATAGCCTACATATAAATCCTTATAATTATTATTTGCATATCAATGAACGCACAAATCGTACAGACTATAAAGTGATACTCACCCAAAAATTACAATTAAGAAATTCGCTTGCCCTGGTGTTGATATAATGCCTTATGCCCTTTCTTATTTTTTAGCACCACAAAAGGAGATTTTGACGCTTTTTTAACGCAAATTATCACAGAATGCGAGCGACACGTGAGTGTACACGATAGGGTTTGGTGGAAAATAAATACAATTTAGAGTATAATCTAAAGAAAGTCCTGATCTTGACCGTTCGTCTCGACGCGTTATTGAGACCATATTAGATTAATGAAAACACGACATCAAATATACACCGCCTAGAAATCCAGTACAAAAATAATGAACTTTGTATTACTCTTAAAACACAAGATCAAATATTGTATCGTAGGGTCTAAACGGAACAAACGGTCACAGTAGATGTTTTAGATCTGTTAATATGGGAAGAAACCAGTAAGTCACCTGCTCTCTGGAGTGTGGTCTCTGGCTCTGCGAGATCTGCGGAAATAGTCAAACTTTTCCTTCAGGATTACATTACAATGCTCTCAGCTGACTGGTTTATGTATACATACATTACCGCGGGAAAGAACGTTAGGAACGCTGCAGCGCCCCCTGGCGTGTAGCCCAAGAAATAGGGCGCGGTGTTAAAAACTAAAATTAACATTTAGTAACAGAAAATAAATAAAACTCATTTTATTAATTTGTATATTCATTAAAATGAGCAGAAAAAAACCTACGCCTACAATAAGCAATAGTAGAACATGAATTAAGTTGATTGTGAAAGACGTTTTAACTTAAACTGACTTAGGAAATCGTTTGTTGCCATGACTTTATGATCATAATATAGTGCCCAAATCAAGAATTAACGACCATTTCTACAGCCATTGCAAAGATACAGCACAGCAGAGAACGACCGAGAGCGTTTATTTACCTCAGCAGCTACGGCTGGGAGAAAGTATGGACTTTGCCTGGTAAGTATCTGCTTACAATAAAATAAAAGAAATAACATTTAAACTGATTCACAAATGTTACCCAACTAAAATCTTTCTTAGGAAATATAAGTCAGACATTGAAGTGAACTGCAGTTTTTGTCATTCATCTGAAGAAGACAATTCATTTGTTTTTTACAATGCACCTACACTGGAACATTTTGGGCAGACTTTTTAGTGTTTATCCAATCTTATTTTGTAAGTGACTTTTCTTTCTGTTTTAAGGATGCTTTCTTTGGATTGTTTAACTACTCAAAAGAAAATACAGGACAATATTATGTAATTAATTTGTTTTCTGTTAGCTAAATTTCATATTCATAAACAAAAGTTTACAGGCTCTAAACCTCTATTTTCTTTGTTCAAAGTTGATTTAGATAAGTATGTGGAAACTATCCAAAATTCTGCTAACTTGAAAGCTATGAAAACTGTATCTCTGTACTCATCCTTTGTGTCTGCTTAAAATGTAATTTTATTACCTTATTGTTTTTTGTTTTTTTTGTTAACCCTGGCAAGTCTGAGTGTATATTCTTGAATTGTATTTATTTATATTATTATTTTTTATCTTTGTGTATAATTGTAACTGTTAATGTTTGTAATGTTTAATAAAAAATAAAAAAAGCTAGGGCTGGGAATCGATTCCGAAAAGATTCGATTCTTCAATCCCGAGGCGTTGAGAAATGAGAGTCGATTCCATCAAAAGGAACCGACTCCTCATTCAAAGCCTTTTCAGTTCAACAAAGCTTATTATTGGTGGCAGTGTTGTCAGATTGGACGGGGTTTGAATTTGATTGTGCTCGTAAAATATTGGCTTGGTCGGGTGGCCAAAATTTGGGCTGGTTTGAGGTCGGTTTTTGTGGTTTTCAAACATATACATTATATAGGCTAATTGGTTAACATACCAATTTACCAATACCAAGTGTGCATATTCTCCAGGTGTGATTCTAGGGTGAGTGGATATCCGGGGCTAAGCCCAAATACATTCAAATATGTGTCAGAATAAACGGGATACACGTAAAAATATAGGCTATATATGTTTAAATGATACTTTAGCTAAGTGCCTTTACTTTTTTAAAGCCATATAATTAAAAAGTATATATATATATATATGTTTTTTTGCTTCGGGAAAAGCTGCATTTTGGCAGAGTTTTGTCTGTATTGATATTTGTGGGCATGATTGTCGGTGGTGGTAGTTATGTTTGAGGCCTATAATAAAAGTTTACCTCTTAGTAGCGCGCGCGTGTGTGTGTGTGTGTGTGTGTGTGTGTGTGCGTGTGTGTGTGTGTGCATGTGTGTCTGTGTCTGTGCGTGTGTGTGTGTCTGTGCATGTGTGTGTGCGTGTGCGTGTGTGTGTGCATGTGTGTGCGTGTGCATGTGTCTGCGTCTGTATGTGTGTGTGCGTATGTGTGTGTGTGTGTGTGTGTGTGTGTGTATGTGTGTGTGTGAGTGTGTGTGTATGTGTGAGTGTGTCTGTGTATGTGTGTCTGTGCATGTGTGAGTGTGTGTGTGTGTATCTGTGCATGTTGTGTGTCGTGTGTGTGTATGCGTGTGTGTGTGTATGTGTGTGTCTGTGTGTGTGTGTGTGTGTGTGTGTGTGTGAGAGTGCGTGTGAGTGTGTGTGCGTGTGAGAGTGTGTGCGTGTGTGTGTACAGCAGAGACAGCACGCGTCAGAGAGCTTAAAGTGATATTGATGTTGGTCTTGGGTCAGCATGAATGTGTTCGGGGGAAGTTTTATATTAATATTAATAAACTAGTGTTTTCTAAGTCTCTGTCGCAAGGATGAAGTTGCAGATCTGGTCTTGCCATCTCATTAAACCCGCCTTTAATAAATGCATCTGTACGGATTACGATTATAATGAAAGAGTTTTTATTTCTATACGTTTTATTTCGTTAAGTACTAATTTAAAGCTTTCCATAAATATGTTATCATGTCTAAATTGATCAAACACGCTATGATCAGCTGGTCGTTAGCTACTTTAAAAAACAAAAACTTACATTTAACGAATAAAAAACCGCTCCAAATGATTTTCTAAATTACCTTAATAAAATAATGAAACGAAATACAACCACTTTTCATACAAGACTGCAGTATTGTAATTGCTGAAACAGTATAGTATAAGCTGTTACCTGCAGGGCTAGTTCAGACTAGGTGTAAGCATTAATGTATTTGCCCCAATTTGATCCATGCATGGGGAATTCTTCTTGCATTATATTTTTATTTTGTCGTCTTTAAAAATGTAGCCACTTAAAAATGGCTCTTATCAACCTTTATTTTGAAATTAAAATTGTGTGCGGTTTTTGTGAGCCTTTGGGCTGTAAGTCGTCCATTATCTGGCAACATGTTGTGCCTCTCAAACGGAAAACTGCATCTTACGAAGGATGCGCACATTTAAATTCACGAAATTAAACCGACAGAAAACGACTCTGTTCTGGGAACATCTAAACTTGAGGACGCTCGATACAAGCCGTGTAATTACGAGAGTGGTGAGATAAAACTCCAATCTTTTTTATATATAAAATACCTTTTTCATTTTTATATTTGTATGACCCTTCGCTAAAAGTGATTAGAAGTCGGATTCGTTTCCACCAAAAGGTTCTTGCAGATATTTTTAATGAACCAGTAAAAAGGGTTATTTTATGGTGGAACTGGCTTATGTTTGAGCGTTGAACGACAGAATAGATAATGACGTGACCATCTTGATCTTATTTCCATCTAAAATACTTTTAATTTCTATCATCAGCCAATGATAATTCTAAAAGAAAGCGTCACGAGCGTAGATCAGTGGCCGAGAGCGCGCGTGATTGACAGATAAACCACGAGCTCTATCAGTGTTATTGTTAATGTTCTGCTTATTTTGTTTCAGCGTTTGTTAATTTTGTGCAAAGCAAACTTAATCATTCAGCTGAACTGTGCACATTTATTTTAGACAATTCATGCAATAAACTCAACAATTTCACGGGCAAAGCAGACAAAATTACAATTAAAAAATCAATCGTTTCTTTTTTATTTGACAAATAAAGCTGCATTATGAGGAGATTACTAGTCTTGGCGATATTAGGTTCCTTCGAAAAAAACAAGAATCGAAAAAGATTCGAAAACAGTGAAGAATCGACTCTTAGAGTCGATTCCAGAACCAGGACTCGGAATCGAACAGCCCTATATCTCGCTTATTTTAATCTTTAAAGTTAGATATTTCCTAGTCTTGGAACAAAACTAATACTTAAGCTTGATTCAGTATTAGGCTACTCTTAATGAAAAAAAAATCCCACACACAAAATCAGCAATACGATGACAAAGTAGCTTATATTAATCATAAAACCTGTATTAACTGACTGAATAAGACATACCCGCGTTGTAACAAATAAATAAAACGTTTTTTGGATTTTCCCCTTACTTCAAACGAATGCTTAGTTTGGCTCATTATTGTTGTTAATAATAAAGGCTATAGCCTACAATGACATTAATTTAGGCCTATATTAAACTTTGACATTTTATTAACAATATTAATAAGGGAAATATGTTTTACCCGCATTGTTACACAAATAAATCTTTGGATTTCCCCTTTCTTTAAAACGATCATAGTTTGGGGTTCATTATTAGCCTATATTAAAACACATCAGCCGTAAAATAGTGCAATGGCAAATTCGCATAGGCCTAAATTAAACATCTAACGTTTATTAACAAAATGAGTAAGACAGATATAGCTTACTTGCGTTGTATAAGGTCTTTTCTCCTAGAGACCACCTCTACAGCTCTGACCGTCAGCGGAGTCCAGGACACGTAGATGAGCCCCGGAGACAGATCTCCGGTGAGGACCTCGTCACCTAGACATCCATCGGGGAAAGACCACCGGAACCAGTTGATCTGGTTCGTCTGGTCAGAGGAGAACTGAACCTGGTTTCTCCCAAGGTGTTTTCTCCGTTCTGTCACCGATGGAGTTTGGGTTCCTCTGGCTTGCTTAGTTGGGGACACTTCATCTCCAGCGATATCACCGACTTGATTGCACAG
Organism: Oxygymnocypris stewartii; assembly: GCA_003573665.1. Lineage (NCBI taxonomy): Eukaryota > Metazoa > Chordata > Actinopteri > Cypriniformes > Cyprinidae > Oxygymnocypris > Oxygymnocypris stewartii. The sequence continues at coordinate 25,798 of QVTF01002124.1, read as the reverse complement.
ATACTATTTAAACTGAGCTGGATGAGGACATCACTGAATTCAATAATTAAAGGCCTGAAAATTGAGTGTTAAACCTTGTCATTTCACATTATTGACACTATTTTGATATTTACAGTTGCTTTGTATTGTTAAAAGCGCTCTATAAATAAAGGTGACTTGACTTCTCTCTTTTAAAACAAATGATTTGTGGTTCATAGTTTTATTTATTTATGAAAACAGCAACAATAAAGACAAACTCGCTTGTATTTAAACGAATAAATGAAACTTTTATTAACAAAAATTGCGCTTTTGTATCAGTGTCTCGCATCACTCTTGCTGAACTCGTTTGCTGAAACCACACGAATAGGTTTGATTCAAGCTTCACGAAGCAGTGCGAAACATGCATCATGTCGGACTACATATATTTATATTTTTGTGATTTGATAACCGCACTACCTTCTCACAACCATGCATTAACCATAACTTATATTTTTTTACACACATTCAAATACTCACCAACGTGGGTTTTTACTACTTTGCTGTAAGTTTGGCTAGAGTTAATCTTAAAGGAGTCATATGATGCTTTTTTAAAGATCATATTTGGTGTAACAGAATATGTTGACATACTTTAATGTTCAAAAAACACAATTTTTCAAATACGGTACATTATTGTAGTTCCTCTAAGCCCCGCCTCTCTCAAACACTTAGTCCCTCCTTCTGACAAGCACAGTCTGCTCTGATTGGCCAACTGGCTCACTGTATTGTGATTGGCCGAACATCACAAGCACGAGTCGGAAATGTAACGCCCCTTTCCATAGTTGCGAGCTTCATCTCTCAAAATAAATGTAAAGACAGTTAATAATGTCCTTAGTTTTAGCATCAGTTCAAGCCCGAGGGGAACAGAGTCACGTGACAGACTCCGTGATGAAGCTCGTATGCGTTTGCACACAAGCCGCGGTTAAGACAGCTGACTCCACTGTGATGTGACCCTGTCTCTCTCTCTCACACACACACACACACACACACACACACACACACGAAACGCAAAACTCTGCATCTGAACAGTCAATAGCTTGATACTTAATGAAATACTTAAGTTGATAACAAAACATACTTACAGTAGCTGATTCAGAAGCGCCAGATTGTCATAGTAAAGTCAGAATAACCTCCTCTCCTAGGTTCACGAAGCGGTCGTCCATAAAATGCGTTGTGATAACATCTGGGTTGTGCTGTTCTGTTGTAAGTAATCGTAATGATTCCTAAATACATCTACTTTCAGAAGACCAAATAAAGTGCTTTTGCTTTCACATAGAAACACACAGCGTCTCCCTGACACGACTGCATCAACACTACTGCGTTACTGAAACCTTTCCTCACGTAAACATTTGGGCTGCGTTATGCAAATATTTCCACATCGTGACGTAGACATGTGGGGGGTGTTTGAATGAGCCGTTTTAGGGGGGCGTGGCAGAATCTTAACTTTGATAAATAACATCTCTTTAGTTTTGAGACTTTAGTCTTTGCAACTTCAGGGATTTTGTCCATGTACAATTAGCTTGTAACACTCCAAAGAGAAAGAAAAACTTGAAATCGCATCATATGAGCCCTTTAAACCTTGGTTGAGATACTAAGAAGTGATGTTAGAAGCAGTTTATGCATTAATAAATGCATTTGAAAACCCAGCATTGTGCAGTTTTAGTAACGGCATCCCTGGAAAATGAATATATTTTTTAGAAAAACTTTAAATAAGCATGAAAAGAGGGGTTAGATGGCAGTGTCCCACGAATTTGTCTTTGTAAAAATGATTAAGTGTTGTTTGAACAGTCATTGATTGCTTTCCAGCATTGAACGGTGTTCAAACTCTCCACAGCCAATCAGATGTGAAGATCTTCATTTACGGGCGGAGTCATAATTGGCCACAAACCAATCACACGTCTCCTTGATGGCTGGGGGGAAAAAAGCAAAGCTTCTATAAATATATATATATTTTTCTATTGGAAAAACATTTAGTACTTGCATGTGTGAGAATGATCACCTTGTTTGAACGGCGTGAACTTGAAGTCTGGCAGGTATTTGCGCTGTTTGGCGTTACTGGCGGTTTTCTTGATCTGACCGTCTGCTTTACTAGCGTCATACTGAGAGAGCTTGGTTAAGGTTCGTTTGTTTAGAGAGTTTGTTCACCCCGAAATGATAACTCTGTCATTCAAGTTCTCCGGTTATGATGCTTATTGTTCGTTTATGTGTGAAAGGATACGATCACGTCACCTTCAAAGCCCAACGCTTCAACCACAGCGTCCGCAGCAAACTTGATGGACAATTCATCCTCCTCTCCCACTAGAGAGAAGAAGAGAAACAAATAATGTATCTCAGATTCTCAGGAGCACACGTTTAAGTAACTGCACATTTAACCCTTTAAGAATCCAGCGTACGCCTAGTGGTGACGGGGTAAACTCATCAGACACAAAAACTCAAAAAAACTAAAAGTAGAACATGTCATATATCTATGGAAAGCTGAGATTCTTGTGATTTCATTTTAAGATACAATAAACACAGCATGTACAATCAGTGTCTTTATCAGACCACTTTTTGTTGACATAATGCAGACATGCATGATAGTACAGACATACATAGGAATAACACAGTAGGGATGCAATATAACACCAATATAAGAAAAAACCCACAAATTAAATAATGTACTATGTACAGAAATAGAAATATAGGAAAAAAATGTATTTAGATTATAAATATATATGTAATTTTAAAAGTGTACACATTTTGGATTCTATGTATAAATGTCACTATAATGTGTTTATGCTTCAGTTACTATGTGTCAGCAATTATTGACAGTGAATCTGGATGAGAAACTGAATAGCTCTAAGTGTAACCTTTCATTAGAGCCCAAAATGATGACTGTACATTAAAGCATTCAAGAATTACAGCATTGTGTGTGTCGTTGTTACAAAGCGTCGTTTGGAGTCTCCCAAGTGTAATATGTTTGGAAGCGTCTAGACATAAAATTAGATAAACATGTGTGAAACACTAATATATTGTTTATCAAATGGTAAATTTGGCTTGGTAAGGCTTCATTCTGTGATCCCAATGTATTTTCCAGCTCATACCTCCCAGATATAGTCATCTGCAGGCTTCTATTTACAAAACAAATGCAGGCGGAATTATTTTTTTAGTGTGTTTAAAGTGCTATTACTCAATATCATCATTCCTTGGCAGAAACAAGCTTTCATAATAATCAAATTAGGCCATAACGATTCCCGTTTTCTGTTTCCAAGTGTAAGACCTTTAACACATATATTTAAGAGTTAGCTGATGTAATAAGACTTTATATGACCTTAAATCAAAGGGAATATTTAAGGACCTGTGGGAACACAGCTGGAGTACCTGACAGAATGATGGGCTCCACCTCGTCGTACTCCCTCAGAACCCACAGAAACAGACGAGCCAGATCCAGAGAATAGACGAACTGCCGCAGAGCACAACCTGTGCCCCAGACCTGCAGAGCTTTACCTTCCTCTACAACACAAACACATCATTTACCCTGTGCACACGTGAGACGCTCTGAATGTGATTAGGTGTTAAACATGTCTCACTCTTGGCCAGGTACGTCTTGTGGATCAACCCCGGCATCACGTGACCGTCCTCGATGTTGAAGTTATCATGGGGTCCAAACACATTTGTGGGGATGACGGCGGTGTATTTCAGACCGTACTGCTGAAAATACGCCCTAATAGACAAACACACACACACAGATAATGGTTTTTAAACATACAAACAAACATTTCCCTTATTATTAATTTTTTTTTTTTTAAATCATGACAATTATGCACACTCAACACAAAATCTAATGTGTAATTAATCTAATTAATCATACACATTAAAAATTAAACCCTATTTAAATTGATCAATATTGCTATAATGTTGCATTTAGTTTATTATGATTTAAATTGAACAATTTCTGTATCACAGCAATAAGATTTATAAGGGTCAAAATGTTCTTGAGATTTACACACATGACAGGTTCATAATGCAAGTTATTACTTACTACAACTAACTCCCAATTTTACAATACAAATGATTTTTTTATACCCTTCTGCAATGTCAGTATTTGAAACCAGAAGAATCGTAGCATCTGTTCATCAATCACAAGCGCAATACAACTGTTAAATTAAAAAAAGACTGGGTGCAAAACAACTTCACAACCATTATACATTAACCCCGAGAAACATACAAATATGAACCTGTATTTTATGAGCATCATTAACTGTGATGGGTGCCATATGTAAGGGCTTGTGTATAGACGTTATTTGTAGTTTACCGCTGTTTATGAATGTATGAATCAAGCCAGAGACTAAACGATTGCCTTCACACGGTTTCCGTTAGCAGTGTAACATCTGTTATCTACATTGTGATTATTGTATATACAGAAAGCGATCAAAGATCATTCAGTTTATATTCGCTGGAGCAGCACGAGTCTATCATTAATATGATTTCTGCATTTTGGCCAAAGGAAGGAAGGATGTGACCAAATATGGTGTCCATACATTTTACCCATCCAAGTGCAAAGTCAATGCTCAAAGTGTCTCTAATTTACATGGTCTTCACTGTGTTAGTTATGATGCATATATGAGACTGCAAAAATCATGTTACAATAAGGAGATCGTGCATTTTGTGTAGGGCTGCAGCGATTCATCAACGTCATTGATTAGCATGGAGTGTGCCCACTGCGCGAGCCTGCAGCTATCCCTACTTAAGACTGTTTTTCTGCCATGTTTAACACAAACACGACTCTAGAGCAGAAGTTAAAGGCTAGTATGGTAACACTTCATAGAGCATTATATTATCATACGACCGTCAGAACCACATATATATAGCCGAACTGACGCCTTTACATTGTCAGGATTCACAACCGCATTCAAAGCTGCGCTGAATGACCGGCAGCACGGGACATCAAGTTTCCGACATAATCATGACGGGTTTAATGCACTCACAGAGACGGAGGAGTAGAAATGATCTGCGTTCATCTTAAACCGGAGCTGCTGTCAGTGCCGTGTGTGCAGGGGCGCATTAATGCACGGGCTTCAAGGCGCTGAAGCACAGGGGCCTACACTAGAAAGGGAGCCCACTGGCTGCAAGGAAATTATATTTTTCGAATAATTATTTATATGAGAGTTTGCAGCTGTGAGAACAGCATTCTGTAAACAAACTCACACACTCATTTTCAGCGACGCCCTGGTTGTAGTTGCCTATATAGTGAATGGTTCAGTTTCGGTTCCCCCCACACAGTTTGTGTAGTTGGTATGTTCCACCGATATACTGTAAGCGGAATGCAGCACAAGCAATGCATTCGCTTTGTGTGTCTTTATGTTAACGTGCAGATGAACAAGAGAAATACACTGCTGTGTGAAAGGAACTGGATCGGATAACGTTCTGTAACATCATACAATACGAGTTCAGTAATTTGCGTGGATGTAATACGTGTGTCTGTTAGCTTCAAAGTCTCAATTTTAAATAGGAATCGTTCTATTGTTTAAATGTGATCATTAAACTTTATACGGCTCTGATTTAATTAATTAAACGTGAGCACGGCATGTTTCAAAATAAAAACGCAGCTAGCAAATCACCAAGCAGTCCACGTTGATGCCAACATGTCGTGTTGTTTCGTTCTACTGATGATGAATATTTTGTGTGATTTATGATGTTTAAATCATAGCTGTAAACTCACATTTCAGCCAGGAAAGTTTTTATGGCATTATATTTTCATATTACCTCCGTATAAAGCATGTAATAACAGTGTTATGTAACGACTATATTCTGCTGTTCCTAAGCGCTTCCTTGTGGCAAATAATTAATTTGCATATTTACTTATATTCACATTTTACGCAGAACAGTGAGTGCGTTTACCTGCACCCTCTTAATGCGATTATAATGAGATTTTGACAATATTGCGATTAATCTTTACCTCATGTAAACGCAATACTTCAATTTAAATAATGCGATTAAGCTTATAATCGCAGCAAGCATAATTGTATTAACATAATACACCGATTTTAATAGAAATATACAGGCATGTAAACACCTTAATCGCAGTATTGCCACTCTGAAAAGCGCAAAGTGCGCATGCGCCCGTGATGTACATGAATGACGGAACACATACCTGTAGTAATACGCCGATTAGAAATTATGGAGGTGAAGAAAGCATCGCATTTCTGTGGAAAACATAACTCACTGCCATCAGTCTCTGTTCCTTACCCTCATCCAGAAACGGCGAGAAGCCATGCAAAATCATTATGCATTAGAGATGTAAATAAATTAAAACAGCGGCCAGTAAACACACCTGCTCTTTCTGAGTCCATAATTTGTGCTGCGCAATGAGGTATGTGAATGACAGTAAAAAAAAAAAAAAAATTTAATTGTATGTAAATGGGAGTAAGAGTTTTGCTCGTGACACTCTGTAAAGACTGGTCAAAGGCAGGGGATCCAAGTGCAGTAATATATTTTTATTGGACAGAGGCAGAATCACACAGGCAATGGTCAGAGGGCATAACAGGAATATCGGAGGCAGAGCAGAGACGTAAACAATACCAGGCAGGGGTCGAGGTCACAGGCACAGGTTCAGAAGTCCAAGGTCAGGCAGTCCGGGGTCACACACAGAGATAACAGATACGGGGAAGAACGCTCAGAAATGTAGCCAGGGCAAAACAAGACTTCGCAGTGAGTGAGTGTTTGTGTGCTGCTTTTATGTGACTGAGTGAATGAGGTGCAGGTGTGGTGAGGCAATTAGGGTTGATGAGTGAATGGTGACAGCTGTGTGATTGGTGTAATGGTGGACGGGAATGTGTGAGTGCAGTGCATGATGGGAGATGTAGTCCATGGGTGATGTGCAGTTTGAGTGAGTGGTAACCAGATTCATGACACACGTAAACATCATAATGCTATTAAGTCCTTGCGCTGATTATTGGAAATAATTGCATTATTCGTGCGCATGTAAGCGTAGTCAGTGTTGTGAATGTTAACTGGCATATTAACAAGAAAATAAAACAGAAATTTGACAAATAATTCTCAGGAAGCTAAAAAAATAAAAATGGTTTTCTGGGGTAAGGGGCACTACCGTAATGCATGTGTGTGTGTGTGTGTGTGTGTGTGTGTGTGTGTGTGTGAGATCGCGAGAGCTCTGAGACGCGCGCACCAAACGCGCTCTCTGCACACGCCAACAAAGCATTTAAAGTCATTGTTAGTTGTTTAACTGTAGAGGACAAGCCTCGACTGAGCTCATTTAAAAACAGGCTCAGCTGTGATAAAACTTCCCGGTGTTATGACACCTTTTTTTTTCTGTCGCTCTCGTGTCCTGAATGCGGTTGTGACTTTAGCTGTTCATTCATATACAGATATGTATTCAAGCAGATGTTTTAATCTGCTGGATAAATACAACATATCAAGTTTTTCGCCTGTAAGCAACTGCTGTCAGTCCCAAACAATACTGTGAATGCACCATGATGTGCATTTCTATTGATTGTATCACTGCCCTGTAATTCTCTTTCTTTCTTCCTTTTTTGTTTTTATTAATTATTTAAATTTTTCTCTATTTTCTTAATTTGTATTTATTTTCTATCTTTCGTTAATTATGTATTGTTATTTCCTTTTCTCTCTCTTGTTATTATCTTTATTGTTTCTTTCTTTCTTTCTTTTTTTATTTTGTATTAATTATATTTGTATTTTTCTCTCTTTTCTTATTTATTTTTATTAATTATTTATTGTTATATTTGTATTTTTCTCTCTTTTCTTATTTATTTGTATTAATTATTTATTGTTATTTCCTTTTCTCTCTTTTCTTGTTATTATCTTTCTCTCTTTATTGTTATTTTCTTTCTTTGTTGTTGTTATACATTTTTTGTGAAGTATTAATTATGAGAAATAATTACTCAAAATAAAAGATTAATAGCAGAAGTTACTGTTATTATTTAGTGATAGTTTAACTAAAGAATTGATCAACTGATGAGAAAACAATAGATTAATCGAAAAATAATTAATAGATTAGTCGACTAATCGAAAAAGTATAATCGATAGACTAGTCGACAATTAAAATAATCGTTAGCTGCAGCCCTAATTGTGTGCTCGGTCGACATGACTGTGTTCAGCTCCAGTGCAGCACTTCAACCTTTGATGCAATGAGAGTAGTTCTGAATATAATTATATAATCAACACTTTTCACCTTTAGTTCATCTTGGCAGCTGTTATAATAAAACACAGTAAATGCTTTGAAGAGTTCCACAAGCAATGCTCATTTCATATGCAATGATGTTAGCC
>QVTF01002124.1:0-12500 GCA_003573665.1 Oxygymnocypris stewartii | reverse complement strand
CCTGTTCCGGCTCGGGGCCTGTTACCACCACCCCATGGATCTCCCATGGGAAGTGTCCTGGCCCAAGTCGGAACCAGCCCGCCGTCCGTAGCGAAGTCTGTGTCCCCGCAGCCCGTGGCAAGGTCGGTGTCCTCCCGAGCCCGGAAGTGGGTCTCCAATAGCGCTGACCTAATGGCGAAGGTACTGGACCCATCTGTAACATCTGTCAGGTCACCGCTGAAATCTAAACCGTGTCTTCCGAATCCGCCGCCGTTCGCAGCCAACCTATGTCCGCCGGCAAAGAATATGTCAAGCCCCGCTGCTGACTCAAGCCCGCCAGTGCCGGCTCCTCGACAGCGCCCTCCAGTGCTTTCTCCTCGACAGTGACCTCCAGTGCCTGCTCCTAGACAGCGCCCTCTGGTGCCTGCTTCTCGCCAGCGCCCTCCAGTGCTTGCTCCTAGACAGTGCCCTCCGGTGCCTGCTCCTCGACAGTGACCTCCAGTGCCTGCTCCTCGACAGCGACCTCCAGTGCCTGCTCCTCGCCAGCGCCCTCCAGTGCCTGCTCCTCGACAGTGACCTCCAGTGCCTGCTCCTCGCCAGCGCCCTCCAGTGCCTGCTCCTCGCCAGCGCCCTCCGGTGCCTGCTCCTCGCAGCGCCCTCCAGTGCCTGCTCCTCGCCAGCGCCCTCCAGTGCCTGCTCCTCGCCAGCGCCCTCCGGTGCCTGCTCCTCGCCAGCGCCCTCAAGTGCCTGCTCCTCGCCAGCGCCCTCCGGTGCCTGCTCCTAGACAGCGCTCTCCAGTGCCTGCTCCTCGCCAGCGCCCTCCAGTGCCTGCTCCTCGCCAGCGCCCTCCGGTGCCTGCTCCTCGCCAGCGCCCTCCAGTGCCTGCTCCTCGCCAGCGCCCTCCGGTGCCTGCTCCTCGCCAGCGCCCTCTGGTGCCTGCTCCTCGCCAGTGCCCTCCTGTGCCGGCTCCTCCGGTAGTAGTGCCTCCCGAGCACCCCCGAGAGTCAGCGCCACCAGAGCGCCCCCGAGAGTCAGCGCCACCAGAGCGCCCCCGAGAGTTGTTCCTGTCCAGCTCACCTTCATCTCCGCTGGCATTTGTGTGCGTCAGATCTCCATGTCAGATCATTAAGTTCCATGTTCCTGTGCTCTTTGCTTTCTGACATTAAATACATTATTATTTAAAGTATCTCCTCGTCTCCCTCGTTCCATATCCCTGACGGAACGTGACAATGCAATTGATTATTTATGTAATATTTCCTGTTTTGAATGCTACTGTTACGGCCTACTCGTACCAAGGAGGATAATCATGTAATCACTGTGTTGGAGAACGAGGTTTGGAGGGAACTAAAGCGAGTGATTGTCAGGAAAGCAGCCGGACCTGATGGGATTACTGGCCGTGTTCTGAGGTCCTGTGTTGATCAGCTCACCAGTTCACCACCAACTCCATCACCCTGAACATAGGAGCCCCACAGGGCTGTGTCCTGAGCCCCCTGCTCTACTCTCTATACACACACGACTGCGTGTCCTCTCACAGCTCCACCTCTATTGTCAAATTTGCTGATGATACTGTGGTTCTGGGCCTCATTTCCAACAATGATGAGACCGCATACTTGGATGCGGTAGAGAGACTTACATCATGGTGCCAGGACAACTGTCTCTCTCTGAACATGAGCAAAACTAAAGAGCTGATTGTGGACTTCAGGAAGAGACAGCAGCAGCCCTACACTCCTCTTATGATCAGTGGGACCCCTGTGGAGAGGGTGAGCAGCTTCAAGTACCTCGGTGTAAACATCTCCGAGGACCTGACTTGGACTGCACACATTCAAACTAGGGATGGGTCACGATTTTCGAATATTCAATTAGTCGATTTAATCATAGAATATCGATTAGGTTGTGCGATTATTTTCTAAAGGTGTACCAGGGCTTGACAATAAAGACTGTCCGATGGCATGAAGGACGCTTGGATTTGTCACTTGCCAGATCGGGCCACTGCAGCGTCGTCACGAAATTGTATCATTTGCATGTGTTTTTAAGCCTTGTTTGTTTAAAAATGTAAGCGATTAAAAAGCATTTGGGCGCGAAAGACAACTCCTTTCAGTACATACACGTTGTGTTCTGTGTGAACAGCGCGAGCCTGTTCTGTCTCTGACACGCGCGAGCCGCCTGAACGGGCAAATACATGAAGTATGTCAAACTACCTCTCTTGGCAAGTAACTTTAGCAATAATTAATCTATATTGAATTTATATACTGGAGTACAGATGCACCGATCAACAGGATATTTGTTTGTTTTATTTTAGAGCAGCTCCTGTTCCGTGCTTGCACACAAACTGCACTGTCGGCACTCGGGTGCGGCACACATACATACACACACTATAGTGTGAGCGCTTACCACGCCGCAGAACGGAACTTCTGATACGTGCATTCTGATTGCGTGAACAATAGACCACAGGGTCTGCTCTCCCCTCTCTTGCATGACATCTACCTCAAACGCTGCAAAAGCAGAGCTGCTAAAATCATCAAGGACTCAAATCAACCATCTCTTCATTTTACTGCCATCTGGCAAGCGCTTCTGGAGCATGATGGCAAAAACTGAGAGACTGAGGAGGAGCTTCTTCCCTCAGGCCATCAGCTCCTAAACTCAAACTCGGTCTCATAACATCAACATGACTCCATTTAATAAACACTTAATAATCAGTAAGATATTCATTATTCTCTACCATTCGTATTGCTGCTATATAAATACCCTGTGCAACCCGTTCTTCTTGCACATCCCTGCTTATATTATAATTTATTAAGTCTACAGTATATTGTCCTGTACATTTTATTTGTATTTATTTTTTTACTTCATTTGTTTTCTATACCTACATTTATGTATATTATCTTGTGTTTGTATTCCATATAGTTGCACTGTCCATGGAGCTCCAAGTTCGTAATCAAATGTTAGAGTTATTTAATGGTGGATCTAAAGCTGTTGGGAATCAAAATATTGATTTAGAAGATGATTAAAATTAGATTAACAGTATCAGATCCCCAATATGAGTGAAAAAGATGGTGAAGCAGTTGATCAAAACGCTTCCAACAGATAACGAAATATGCTTTACAATACATTATTACTTTGTAATGTAAGTTTTATACTATTGGGGCAGTTTAGAGATCTACAGAGATATACAGGAAGTTGGTGTAAAGTTACAGTTATCCTTCTTGGCGTTAACAGGTCATTATTGTTATTACTTAAATAAAATGCACTTGTAAAATGTAAACTACATGCTTTATAATACGTGCTAATAGTTTAATGATTGTGTCGTATAGCTGTGTGATGTCTGATGAGTGTTTGACCAGCAGCTCTTACATAAGATTGGCATCTTTGGATGACAGGAATATCCATGTTTCTCCTTCTCTCCCTCCGTTCTCCTCTTTCACCACCCGCTCTATCGCTCGCCCCACCAGCCCACTGCCCCCCGTCACCAACACACGCATCGGCCCGACTGACCCGTCCATCTGAGAGAGAGAGAAAGAACATGTCTGATGAGCATTTCAGGGGTTAACACATGTGCATATGTAAATCTATCTACAGCGGTGGCCAAAATTATTAAAATACTTGTATTTCCAGCAGCTAAAAATGGTTTGAATTCAGTTATTTCTATATTTTGCTGTAGTGCGTCGGTAGGAAATATCAGTTTACATTTCCAAACATTAATTTAGTCATTAATTGTAATAATCCAGTGAGATTTGTGTCTGATCGGATCATCATCAGTCTGTCTGGAGTGACATGAAGAAACTGAGACAGACTAAATCCAGAATCAGTTCTAATTCTAATCATTTTGGCCACCATTCATCCATCTATACACTCTTAAGGTGCGTTCACACCAGACGCGAATGACGCGAATCGCGCGAACGATTTACATGTTAAGTCAATGCAAAGACACGAAATCCAATCCTGCGGCGCGAATGAGGCGGCGCAAATTGAGCGTTTTTTCGTGCGATTTGCGCAAACAGCGCGAATCGCGCAAATTGAAAAATCTGAACTGACAAACAAAAGCGAGGTAATAACACACCTGTTCGAAAGCCCTAAGGAAGAAGCATTAGGTCACTGCATAAGTAATGACTGTGCCCTAGGGGCAGGAATAGCCTTAAGGTGCGTTCACACCAGACGCGAATGACGCGAATCGCACAAATGATTTACATGTTAAGTCAATGCAAAGACGCGAAAGAAAATCCTGGCGCACTATTCGCGCGAATGAGGCGGCGTGAATGGCGCGAATTGAGTGTTTTTTTTCACGCGATTCGCGCGAGTTGAAAAATCTGAACTTTGGCGGATATTCGCGCCGCGTTAACCAATCAGGAGCTTGCTCTAGCAGTGACGTCATTACGAGCGGAGGTAGAAAATCCCAAACAACAATGGAGGACAAATTTATTGTGGTTGTATGTGGGTACCCGGAGCTGTACATACATCTTCGTACTTTTACAAAAACAGGAACACATTTTGCAAGGAGACTGGAGCTGCCTGGCAGAAGCCCCTCCCATGACGCGAATTCGCGTCTGTTGTGTAGTGAATTTCACGCGCGAGTAAACTCAAAATGTTCAAGTCCAACTTCGCGCGAATAGCGCGATTTATTCGCGTCATTTGCGTCTGGTGTGAACGCACCTTTACTGTATTCACACATGTAGTGTCCTAATAAACATGTTATTACCACAGTTCTCCGTGATATGTTTAATGGCACTAGAGCGGCTGTTCTTTGTTACTGTACTCCCTTTTTAAAACAGTGTCATGATATTGTCATCTGGTAAGTCGGATTTCCATTGATTCTCCATAGCTACACAATAGTATATTTCTATGGCTATACTTGATTTCCGTTCCTCCCTTCAGCTCACAATACACCGCATACAACAGCATCTGTCCGACGCATATCAAGTTAAATATCGATACACCCTTGGTTTCAATATGACATCAGTTTGAGGTGTCGGTTTATGCAGTGGCGCATGACCACAAAACACACAAAAATATACAAACACATGCTGGATTTACATCTACATGCTTTGGAATAATTTGTCATGTTCATCAATTACGCCATAAAGCATGAAACAAATCACAGCACAGACTTAATACTCAATGAATGAACTTTATAAACTCTTTTAGAGCTCAAATTGTGACCAGCTGTTCTTGAAGTGCAGAGGATCAGAGCAGTATTAGTGATATCTATGCTAAGTTATGCTAATGCGTGTATGAACTCTGATAAATCACATTTGATAAAATCATTGATTTACCTCCTCTCGGTCACTGTAGTTAAAGTCCGTTTGATGTAAACTCGGTTCAAACGGCCATATTTTCATCGCCTCAGGGCAGCTGTTTTGCTCATGCAAAATCAACTCCGGTCTGCTTGAAAAGGGAAGTACTTAAATACTAACAAGTTTTTGCGAAGCTCATTTAAGTTACATATTTCTAAGCAGCAATACAATACGACATTCGCTGCCCCGTATATTGTTTCCTATGCTCAAATAGCGGTACAGGCGTAAGTTTCCGGTTGGTCCGGTCAGCGCGCATGCGCACCGCTTAGTGCTATTCTCAGAGCACTGGTTGTTTCTATGAAAACCGGAGTTTATAAATGCAAGCGGTTCGTGATTGGATCTTACACGTGGAAGGCGGGACGTATTCTGATTTATCCCACGTTGCAGTTAATCCCATTGACAGTAATGTGAGTGAACGGTCTTTTGTAAAGCGATGTAAAGAGATCCCATCCTCCACCGCGGCTCCATCAATGGAGAAAGTAGACTTGTTTGAGATGACCTACACTCTCGCATGCCACTATTGAATTACATTTGTGCCAATTTAAAGGAATGTACTTTTTCAAGAAACATGAAAATATAAATTGAAACTGAATAAACGTTATCTGAAACTGAAAAATAAATAAATAGCGGGCAAAATCTTTGACTTTGTTTTGAATATATATATATAAAAAAAAAACATTTGACCCTCTATCAATTACATATTTATTCTCCAACTGCTAGCTTTCCTTGTAAAACTAACACTACGTTTCATTTTTCTATACATACTCGTTTTCTTAAAAAAAAAACACACAACCTTCCTACGTGTACTGCTAACCAGGACTTGTAATAGCACTTGCATGTTGTTGCTCTTTTGTTGGTTTTGATTGCTTCTATAATGTCCTCATTTGTAAGTCGCTTTGGATAAAAGCGTCTGCTAAATAAATAAATATAGAATGGGAATCTACGTCACGCTGCGTTAAATTCCGCCATGCTTTAGATCAGGGGTTTTCAAACTGTGGGTCCAGAGTGGGACAAGGTGTGTCGCACAAAGTCACTTGGCTGGAGCTAAATTTGCGTTTCAATGACACACAGTTCAGTCTAGGGCGGTGTTCTGTCGATTTGTCCTACCCTGTCAGATTTTCCTACCTACCATTAAAACAGTGGGTAGTAGCCTACAATTCGACAACGAAAACGCTACCTGTTAAATGATGTTTTATTAATGTGTACACCTACCACAACCCTAAACCTAGCCTTACAGTAATACACATATAGTAATTACGTGTTATATTCGTGGTTGTGTATAGAAGGGATGCAAAAAGGATGCAATATTGATGCGCGTATGCGCAGTAAGCAGAGGTAGGACAATCTGACGGGTAGGAAAAAATGTCAGGACACCGGCACGATATACCAACATTAAAATTTGCGTTATTGCTTAGTGCAATTTTTGAATCACAATGGCGATTTAAAACATGAGTTGTGTGTTTTAAAGCGTAGGCAGATGTCTCAGTGACGTTCATTAAAGGCTCGGTCCGCATTATTGATGAGAAGAAACTCGCTCACTTCACTGCGCTGTGTTCAGCATAAACCTGAAAATTCTAATGTTATGAAAAAAATTTCAGATATGTTCATTCAGTTCTATATCGTCTGTGTGAACTCAGCACTGTCTATCTTTACTGAGAAATACTGTATATGTAACACCACCTCCCGGGGTCCGCACAGTCCAAGCTCGCGGGCCTCGAACCCGGGATTCCCACGCAGGAGGCAGGCGCTCTAACAAGTAACGCCAAAGGCTACAGCCTCTAGCATCAGTTGCTTGAGGTCAGGCGAGTGAGGTTTACATTGACACCACGGGCATACACATCCGTTACATATAGTTATGTTGATTTAAAATGAGACACATCTGTTCATTATTTTACAATTATATTAATCTCCAACCTATTTTAGATAGTTCTGCTACGCTTCTTTTGCTTTGCAAAAACATAAAAACATTTAAATAAAAAAGTGATGTGTTGTTGTCCGCTCTGGCCACACTGGTTCCTGCGATGAGTTTAAGTGGTTCTCAAACTGGGGTACACGGAGCTCAGTGCACGCACGGAGGGGGAACGCGAACAAAATGCCGAATTTTGCCAGTCATTTAATTCTAACTTAAAGTAACATTAAACCCGAGCATTTGTTTCTTACAAGCAAATTACATTAGTTGTCATGTACTATAATTACATCTGTGTCTATAACGGAGTGTCACAAATATGTCACATATGCAAAGCCAAAAAGGGAACGAAAAGTACCCCAACAATTTACAGACTTTGTCATTGGTTGAATTCTTGAACAGGTGAATACAAAGTGCTGTTGAGATGTTCATGATTCAGTGAATTTAAAATAAGTTTAAAACAAGTTAAGAATGTGGTGCTTGCTAGTTAAGTGTTTAAATATGTTGTGTGTTTAGGCAAGGTTGAGACTGGTTAAATGGATGGTCTGACATCCACCTGCCACCGCTATGTGCGCCAGCCACACGATCTGCCACCGCTATGTGCCCCAGCCACACGATCTGCCACCGCTATGTGCGCCAGCCACATGACCTGCCACCGCTATGTGCGCCTGCCACACGACCTGCCACCGATATGTGCGCCTGCCACACGATCTGCCACCGCTATGTGCGCCAGCCACACGATCTGCCACCGCTATGTGCGCCAGCCACACGATCTGCCACCGCTATGTGCGCCAGCCACACGATCTGCCACCGCTATGTGCCCAGCCACACGATCTGCCACCGCTATGTGCGCCAGCCACACGATCTGCCACCGCTATGTGCGCCAGCCACACGACCTGCCACCGCTATGTGCGCCAGCCACATGACCTGCCACCGCTATGTGCGCCAGCCACACGATCTGCCACCGCTATGTGCGCCAGCCACACGATCTGCCACCGCTATGTGCGCCAGCCACACGATCTGCCACCGCTATGTGCGCCAGCCACACGACCTGCCACCGCTATGTGCGCCTGCCACACGACCTGCCACCGATATGTGCGCCTGCCACACGATCTGCCACCGCTATGTGCGCCAGCCACACGATCTGCCACCGCTATGTGCGCCAGCCACACGACCTGCCACCGCTATGTGCGCCAGCCACATGACCTGCCACCGCTATGTGCGCCTGCCACACGATCTGCCACCGCTATGTGCCCCAGCCACACGATCTGCCACCGCTATGTGCGCCAGCCACACGACCTGCCACCGCTATGTGCGCCAGCCACACGACCTGCCACCGCTATGTGCGCCAGCCACACGACCTGCCACCGCTATGTGCGCCAGCCACACGACCTGCCACCGCTATGTGCGCCAGCCACACTACCTGCCACCGCTATGTATGCCTGCCACACGACCTGCCACCGCTATGTGCGACCGCTATGTGCGCCAGCCATTATGGATTTAAAGGGAGGAATAAGCTGGCAAATAGGTACATAAATAAAAAAATGCACTGTTTGTTTGTTTATATGCATCAATCGGGGTGTAAACAGAGAGTGATGTTGTGGCAGGCAAACGCTTCGGTGTTGCACATGGCATTAAAGGGAGTAATAAAACATATTTTAAGTGGCAATTAGTTTAATAATTGTTATAAACTCTTACTGCAGATTTCGGACTGTTTACAGTCCGATTGGCGCACATGAGCAAACAGACAGCAATTG
Source organism: Oxygymnocypris stewartii (assembly GCA_003573665.1). NCBI lineage: Eukaryota > Metazoa > Chordata > Actinopteri > Cypriniformes > Cyprinidae > Oxygymnocypris > Oxygymnocypris stewartii. The sequence goes on along the minus strand of QVTF01002124.1, from coordinate 3,570 downwards.
TACACGTATTTACCTTTTTGTCACTGTACCTTATATTTTATTCCTCTATTTAAATCCATAATAGAGCGCGCGTCTATTGGATAAACCTCCAGCCTGCATCGATTGATGCACGTAAGGAAACACAATGCTACCACAATGACACTTCACCAGTCAGATCTAGGCACAGCTGTCACAGAACATGCTACAGCTAAGGTGAGTTCACTTAACTAGTTAGTTTCTAAGCAGAGATCTGCAGACAGAACGGCATTGTTTTCACATGATCAGCCAGATGAACATCTGGGTGAACATTTCCAGTATTGTTTGGGCTGAAGACGATTCTTCAATAAAAACATTTTTATTCTTAAATCATCCAAAGTTTCAACCACATTAATGGCGTAGTCGGCAGGATTCTGTGGGACAACATTGATTAACAATTGGTGAAACCAGAGCAAGTTCAGCTGAAGGTGAGGACACTCTCTTGTCCGAGAGAGCTAACGGTCCAGCCAGCTCTCAGATAAACAAGGTAAGACAAAGATAAAATTACTTTGTCTGGTTAGGGACCGTGGGTTTTTTCCGGGTAGGTGAGAGTTATGGTCCTCTGGTGAGAACTGAAAAACGCTAAAATTATTCAGCCAAAAAATTGTTAGAAATCCCCAGAATCATAGAAAAAGAACACGAGTTGAAGGTGGAGGAAATATTAAAATGCTAAGAGAACTAAGGATGATGAAATAATAAAATAGAACTGAGATACGAGTTTTAATAATAATAATAAGGACCGAGGCGTGTCTTTAAATAATAATAAAATAGAACTGAGATACGAGTATTTAATATGAAATAATAATAATAATAATAATAAGGACCGAGACACGTGTCCTATAAAAATAATAAAATAGAACCGAGGCGCGAATTCTATTTTAAAAATACACCGAGGTGCGAGTTGTATCAAAGGGAATCAAAAATAGAACTGAGGCGCGTGTTCTAAACATATAACCGAGGCGCGAGTTGTATTTAGTGAAATCGACCGAGGCGCGAGTCGATTGATGACCCTAAAATTAATTGGAACTGAGTTACGAGTTCTAGACTGAATGCAAACTGAGTTACGAGTCTTAATAAAATAGAATAATACAATAGAAAAAGGAATCACTGGTTTAAACTAGTTAGTATATAGTGTGGAAGAATTAACTGAACGAGAACCTAATATAAGTGAACTTACTGATAAACAGATCATAAACAGACTAGATTTGTGACCGGTTAGCATCTGTGAACGAACAGTACAAAATTAAGATTGTTATTATTAAGATAATTTTATATTGGCTGTTATTATTCACTATTGAGGATATAGAGATTAACCGCATATATTAAATAAATATAGATTAAACGCACATCACAAAACCCAAATAATTGAATTTGGCCCGTGTATTGTAGAAGCTGAATCTCTGCTTTTGTGGGCAGATATTGACTTTCATTTAGGCCCGAGGCAACATAAAAGCAAAAGTGTACGTCAGTAACCATCTGTTTCCAAGGGTAGGAGCTGTTTACCACACAAACACAGACAGACATGGATGAGGTTAGAGCAAAGAAAATGCTATTAGAAATAACTATAGCTAAATCACCATTGGATTATATAACGGGGGAAAATCAAAAAGAGGGAGAGGAGCTAAGGGAATGGAGCAAATCATTAGCAGATAAACTAAAAAAAGGAAAAAGCTAAGACTACGTGGCCAAAAGGTGGAACCTGGATAGTCAAGATATAGAAGAAACAGAAGATAATGACAGTATGACTGGCCAGAGAGAGTCAGAACAGGCCCAAATAAGGGAAGAACGACAAGATATTAGAGGGAGGGGAAGACAAATGAGTAACTTTGAACCAAATGCACAAAGCACCCCATTTGAAAAAACTGGAGCAAGGGAATTAGGAGCAGGGTTATTAGAAATAAGCGAACAAGCAAACTGACTTGTAGACGAAATAGCAGACAAACACGAGGAGCTAACCAAAAAAATAAACGAAAGATTAATGGAGGAAAACCTCCTTCAAGAATTAAGAAAGATGGAACTCCAAAATATGAAGAAAGACAAAAGGGAAACTGGGATGAACAACTTATTCGATGGGTGGAACCAGCCTAAATGAAAGTTTTAAATGGAAAAAGCCACAATAAAGATGCGTTTAAAAATATAGAGAAAGAGAGGCAGCAGAGACATCAGGTACCAGGTCAGGTAGGAAATATAAAGAGACATACAAGGGAGCAAAAATGATGCCACTATTAGTGGAAGGAACACAGCGAAAATATGTGCCATGGGAGGAAGGGACGTAGAAACATTAAAATCAAAGCTACCGAGCCTGAGAGATGGGGCCAATAGATGGATAGCCGCTTTTGAGGATAAAACAGTGGGAGATATGATTGCGGTAGGGGATATTAAGGTTTTGCTGTCTAAGGTATTAACCAGGCAAGAGATGGAGGATATACCGGAGGACGCTGGCATGAAGGATGCTGTGGGCTGTGAGGATTACAATGGTCAATCCCTAAACACGTACCGTGCTGAATTATGGGGGAAATTAAGAGACAGGTTTCCCACAAAAATTTCCAAAAAAAGGCAACTGACGAAACCACAGACAACTGAGGATAATTTCGATCAATGGATAAATGAGCAGGTGCAACATTGGCGAAATATGACTTATGAAAATGTGACTTTTGATAAATCTTCCCTGTGTGCACAGCTGTTTAGAAGTGCCGTAAAGGAGGTGTTACCTATCTCAGTACAGGGTAAACTGAGAGACATACCGGGACTGGATGAGATGGACCACGATCAATGGTCTGAGACTGTGAGACATTTCGTTAAAACTCACCAGGAAGCAGAACTAGCTCTGGAAAAGCAGAGCAGAGAGGTCACTCAAAAGCTAGCACAAGCTAACCTGGAGCAGCTGAAAAAGGACAAGAAACTGAAAGGTACGTACGTAGTGAGGGGTGAGGCTGGAGGGTCTGAGGAGTCCACAGGGGGAAAAGGGCTGGGCCAGAAAGTAGAACCGACATCAAAGCCAGGGGACGGCCAAAGTCAGCAAAACCCCCAACCTATAGTTGTAAATGTGCAGCTACCACATGGGTACCATCCTCAGGTTCAGGGAAGCTATAGAAGAGGATCAAGGCGAGGCAGGCCAATGACAAGAGGAAGAGGTGATGTAGGAAGAGAGAGAATAATTAAAGACAGGCAGTCAGTGGAATGCTATGGGTGTCATCAGCTAGGACACACAAGAGCCGAGTGTCATATAAACCCATGACCAGATCAACAATAGGAATTTTCGGAGAAACCCACTGTAGGCCAGCACGTGGTGTTATCAAAAAGCGAAGAGGAGGAACCAATTATAGTGTGTCACTATTATGGAAAAATATGGGCTAGAAATTATTTTAGAAAGATCAATAGGAAAAAAATTAAACATGAAAAAGAAATCAGGGACCTGTTACAATCATGCTTGGGACCCATGGAACTGAGTATAGTGAAGTGCGATGCACATCAAAAGGGGGAAGATAAGATCTCGTTAGGGATTAATTTTGCAGACCAAACAGCAAAAGCAGCAGCAAAAAGATAAACAGAACC